>QTSX02005300.1:0-61053 GCA_014839935.2 Entomophthora muscae
ATGTAGTAATTCACTTTAAAAAGGTACAAACCTTGCTAGAGAAAGATTCTGTGCATTAAAAACTTGCTGCATAATTTCTACTGTCTTTCAGGAGAAACTATCAGGACTCCCTCCTAACTGAGGAATCCAACACAAAATTAACCTCAAGAAAAGTATACCAAAGTCAAGACCTATATACCTCTTAACACCACAAGAAGACAACATCTTAAAAAGAGTTGGTCAAATTTCTTTATGTTTTGTGTCACAGTAATCTGCACTTCACATGCACAGGTGAACTTTGATCTAGCTATCCTGGTAATGTTTTGTGGTAGCAAAAGAAATTATAAAAGTTGCTTTTATTCCCCAATAAAATCTAAGTTCATTTCATATTCATTTTTTGTGTGTTTTCTCAGATCTTCTGTACATGTCTTTTAGCCACATCTAAAGAAGCAAAATAAGATCAACATTTTTCAGGGACTTAAGTTAATAAACTTATTAATCCCTGAAGACCAGCCCCCAGCTTAATAAACCCCAATCCTAAGGTTAGGATTTCTCATTGTGTCCCTTGGATAGCTTAAGGTAGAACACAACAGAGAATAACTAGATAATGCACTAGAGAAAGGATTTATTTGACCATCCAGGGCTTTGTTTGGCACAGAAGTATTCTTTTTGACCAACAAAGAAAGTGGATTTTTACTTATTAATGAATACAGAGCCCTTAATGAGGTCACAACTAAGAACAGGTGCTCCTGCCCCTGATTGATGACCTGTTTTACACCCTTGGAAGGTCAAAATCCTTTACCAAGATTGATATGACATCAGGCTACTATAATATCTTTGCCTATTATTTCCAATAATATATAAAATAAGGGTTAACAAACTAAGTGAAATCAAAGTTCAAAACTTATACTAATATGTTATGAACATGAAATCTATGATTAAACTGTCATTTAAAATAGATTTCCCAAAAGTTATAAATAAGGTGTATATCAAATAAAATAAAAGTATGAGTTAAAAAGTATGATTATTGATAAAAACTGAGAGAGTCATTTATAGATGAAATAAGGGGGCTGAAAGAGTAAGGCAAAGTAAAGAGGTGTTGAAACTTTGAGGTTGATCCCTAGAAATGTGACAGAAATTGATGGATAATAAGAAGAGGCCTCCAGGTGGCGGGGAATAACCACCCAAATCCACATAGAGTTGATGATCAACCACCACCAAAGCTTCAATACTGTTTGGTAAAATTTCCAAAAGAAACACTGGGGTTTAAAAAATGATTAAAACCAACTAAAGAAGTCCTAGATATATGGCCTGAGAAAGGATTAAAGTGTCTTCAGCATAAAACTCTTGACATTGAGACGGTGTAACTGTATCAGTTTCTGATTCTGCAATAAAGATACTAAGATTCTGAGGCATTGGAGTAACAATAGGGGGCGCCAACAACAAAGTACCCACACCAGGGCCCCATCTTCCAGTGATAATCTGACTTAAGATCAAATTATACAGAATGTAGCAGAGTAGACCAACTACTGGATGTATTGTTAAAAGAGAGTTAGACCAGGAAAATATTTGGTTTATTGATTAATATAAGGAGGACTCAACTCTTAAGAGGTGAACAGAAATCTTTTTCCAATATGTACCAAATTTTGACTAAGCAATACCGCCTGGATCCATGGCTCCTATTCTGTCTGCATTATCTAAAGAGTACCTTGTCCAGTACACAAAAACCCATTGAGTGATTAATATCTAACAACTGTTCTGATAAATGAGGTTGTATTGAGTGACTCTCAGATTAGGTCTATTTATTAGTGTCAATTTGCAAGGGGTAATCAAATTCAGCTGACAAACCAGAGCGGCAGTAACCCAATTCCAATCAACAGTATAATTTAAATCCATCAACTTGTTCAACTTAGTTAACTGTTTGCTTGTCTTCTGAGCTTTTCAATTAGGACGGGTAATACCAGGCATTATGAAAACTACTGTGACAAGAAACACCTCTCACAAAAGACCCCTTGTCTCTTAATTTGAATTCTTGCTACACACAGCCAAAATCAGAAGTCAACTCAATTTTCCAAACAAAAAAACTTAACACAACTTAATCCAAAGCCCAGGGTCAAACTCAGTTTAGATCTTAACTCACTATCAGGATCTAGCCACCCCTACACATCCAAGCAATTGATCAGCAGGTACCTTGTTTTTTCTAAAGGATTCACCTAAACTAAATAAACTCCTATATCACAATAAATACCATATCTAGTTTCTAATATTTTCCTCTTGTAGCTCTAATAATACAGAAAAGTTACAAAATAGGACTGAAATGGGGCTTAATTAGAGAGAGTTTTTTTATTTGAAAAAGAGGCCACATGAAACCAATTGTACAGCCAAGTTATAAAAAAGCTCAGATAGTTTGGTTGCTGTCCCTTTTGGGATCATATCTCAAATTCAAACTTACAAATATGAGGGATCAAGACATCCTGATTCTATGACTGAAATCCATCATTCTCTTTCAATACTGTAAATTCAGAACCTAAACATAAAAATACAGGATTGTCAAATCCTTGGTTCAAATTTTGAATCACATTTGCAGGTAGCTCAGCTGAGTGAAAATTAAATATTAAATAAAAACAATCATTTTATTTGAATTTTTTGATTGATTTAAATTGGCAAATTTTGATTCCATTGAGCAGATAACTCAACTAATTAAAGACAAAACTCAGCAAAAAAATGCAGGATACATATATCAGAAATGCAGTATTCTAATGTATAATTTGATATTTTCTGTATGTCAAACAAATCATAGACATCATGTAAAAATTAACAAATCTGAAATTGTGGGATTGTCAAATCCAAGAACCAAGTTTCAAATCATAATTGCAAGGAATTTGAAACAAATATAATTTATGTGTGTCTCAAAAAGGATGCTAAAGGATCTAGAGTGAATTTGTGCTAATTTTTTTAGGAATCATACACATTCTCAAGAATCACCCTATTCCATTTTAGGACAGCTAAAATTTAGATGCTTGATTACAGTAGATTTTAGAAAACGCTAATAATAAAGTAAAATTATTTATTGCAATCTATTCTATCACATTGCCTTTTCTTTGGTGTGTTGATTGTTCATTTGCTGTTGATAATGTGCTTTCATTTAATTGAATAGTTTCACCTTCAGTTGCCTTGGCAATAGGAAATCAAGTTGCCTCTGCAACCACAGCTGGCCTCAGGGAGGCAGCTTGATTTCCTATTGTCAAGGCAACTGAAGGTAAAAATATTCAATTAAACGCAAGAAGATTATTAACAAAAAAATGAAAAATCACCACAATAAGGAAAAGTCAACTTGATAAAAATAGATTGTAATATATAATTCTACTTTATTATTATTGTTTTCTAAAATCAACTGTAATCAAGCATTCTTAATAGCAATACATAAAAGCATGGTGTAGTAAACTGATGGTTTATATTTCCTGCCTCTTCTCCCTTCCTCAAAAGAAAGTTTTTTTGGCTCCTGGTTACACAGGGGGCCAAAAACTTATAAAAAATTTCTGTGTTGTCAGGAGGGTAGCTCATATATCATTATATGAGTTTTTGGTTGCTGTATTAGTGATTTGGAGTGCAGAAAATTGTATAATTTCCAGGTTTAGACAATTTTACATCTCACTTAATTTTCATGTCTAAACATGGCTATCAAGATTGAAATTTTCATTTGATTTTATCCAGAGTGGAGCCTCTTGATTTGGAATGATTTGTCCTAGTTTTTTACTGTATATTCAATTTGGATTCCAAATCCTGCAATTAATATTTGAGTTTACTAGTGACATTCATTTATGATTTGAAATTGGGTTCAAGGATTTGATAATCCTGAAATTCCAAAAAACATAGTAAACTTAATAAAAATGGCTGATGGATTTGAATGCTTCAAATCTGATTCCATTTAATTCAGTTTGTCCATTTAAAATATGCAGCTTGACTTGAAATTTGCAAATTTTCTATGTGTTCCCGCATTTTCAAATATTCAAATAAAAATACAAAGAATTTAGTTTAGTTAAAAAAGGCCATCACACAACTTTTATTCAAAATTTAGACCAATGACTTGACAATCCTGCATTTTCTAGTTTAGGTTTTTAGTTTACAACAATATATCAAAAAGCCCTAATGTTACATCTAAAACCACACTAAGCCTTTCTATATATCCATCAAACTTCTTCTCTCAGAGACAGGAATAAATAATAAGTAAATAAGCAGAGATGTAATAATGGATGAAGTTAAATAAAAACTAGAGCACCTCATAGCTGAATTATCAACCATCAAAGAAAGTATTGATATTGTAGAAGACAAGCTATCTAACCTTTCATTGACTATCCAGGAAGAAGTGCCATAGCTCAAGAATAAAGAACACTATTATGACCAGATCAAAGGATTATTTTTTAGCTCAAATAAACAACCTAAGATTGATTTGCCTATCCTCATATAGCAAAAAGAAAAAGAACTAACTCATCAAATACCTAATGATACCAAACAATATTTGGAGGAAATAGCTATACCATCAGATCACAATGATTCAGGTGAAGAAAAAGAAGAATCATCTTTGAAGGGGTTATTTTTGAGCCTACAGACCTTCTAGATGAACTGGCTTGTCAAAAAAGTAGTTATTTAACCCCAAGAAAAAATGATGTGTGAGTATGTACTAAGCTTAAAGGTATATCAATATGGTCAAATAATATTGCTTCAGATCAACAATTAAATAAATAAATGAACACATACAGAAAGCATGCATTCCGCTTTGGGGTCTTTTTACAAAGGTAATGTAATTGAGGATATTAAACTAAATATTATTAAGGCCTAGTACTCTAGGAGGCAAACAATGTATATTTTGATGATTCTTAACCACACAATTTATGGATGGCCTTGGACATCATTCTCATGTGAGAAAAGCCTAGAAATAAGGCAACAGAGATCTTATAAAAAGTTAAACAAAATCACTATGCACTTATACCATCAAAAGACTGGTAGTTGTAAGACAAGATTGGATTCAAAAGGACATCAAATTTGACTTAGCTTTGGCATGACATCACTATGGGACAAAATGAGACATACAGGTGTACACATGTACTTGTATTGATGTCATGATGTAAACCATTTCTGTTCATGTTTTCTTTTGCTTGTGCACGGAGATAATAAATTGTATTGACTCTGTTGATACTTTAGGTTGCATAGAATTGCATATTGTTAATTAGGCTGCATCTAAACTATGCATAAAGCTAAAAATATAGCTTTAAATCCTGGATAAAATGGAAGGTGCTTTCTACCTGCACCTAAGTGACTTTGAAGTGAATATGCATAGCTGTGCCTGTATCTTCAGCCTATTTTGATGACTCTGGATCCAAATTATCTGTGCCAACTGCACAATAATTCCCATTTGCTTCCTATCTACTATATGACTCTTCCCTTCATCCAAAAATAAAAACCACAGATTTACATTACTTGATTTATTGGCTACTTTTATTTATTGCCTCCAGAGAGAAGGTAAAGACTTACAGCTTATTATCAGTAACTGATTGTGGATTAGGTCTTCAGCATGTTCTACCGCTTAAGCCAGCCAATCTTAAACTAATTGTTGTCCTGCCATCACTACCACAAGGACCCAAAGACCAAGAACACCACACTGATAAATATGATATGTAGGGCCAATAGCTCTGTATGAATGAGACAAGAAGTCTTTTGGATTCAAACTTCATAAAGAAACTAGCCAGTACAATTATAGAGGTGTACAACATGCCAGTTTAAATATATCATTTATATTTCTTTCTTATAGGGAATAAACATCTCCAAACTCCCTGATTTCAAATGTGGGCCAGGATGAACACTATTTCTGATCTTAAACATAAAAGATTTGCTATTCATGAATTTTTATGTTAGGCATACATCACAGGTGTCTGTGTCCTAGTCAAATAAAAGGAAACATCAGACTTATAATATAAGTGGGGTTGCAAGTAAGCTTATGCTCTGTTAACAAATCATTGGAAAAGAGTTTAGTTGATTTACAGTATAAAGCCTTGTCCAATATGGAACAAGACTGTATACAAAAGCATAAAGGGCTACTGGGTTTAAATTTTATGAGATATAGGAAGATAGGCATAAATTAGAAAAAAAAACTTCAAGTGAAACTGCTAAGAGTTTATAATTTGTGAAATGGGGAGATAAAAGTTTGTAAAACCCCCAAAATTATAAAGTAAGAAAGAGTATTCACTAAGTCTCTAGTAGTTACAAGTGGTATATCAATATTTGAAAATTCACTATGTGAATAGTAGGTCATAAATCTATAAAAGCTATCCTTAAAATTGAAGAGATTTGATAATAAAGCAGCAGTTTGCTGGTTGATCATCTCCATGGCAACTAAAAAGTACCTTTAAACTAAGAAACTAACTGCACTAATTTTATAAAGAAATTTCAAATAATTTTAATAATTTAGGAAACCATGATGAAGGATTTAAGTTAAAAAAGTGTTGCAACGTCTTCAATTACTCCCCTTTTGGGAAAGCAATTCCCTGAGTGACTCTCCAAATGATTCCCCAACCAATCATTAAGTTGGTTGCACTCTTATCATTTGCCCATCTATCACAGGGATTAAAAATTTTGAGTCCTAAGAGGAACACTACTTGACCAAGTCCCATGACTGCCATGACGTACATGGACAATATGTGGCTTCTTGTGATACTATATAATACTCTAAACTCATATCTAATAAAGTATCATTATCTTCTAAATTTCTCTGTTATCTTGTTTATTATACTTCTAAGAAGTATATACTTGACAAAAGAGTAAAATTTAAATTCAAAGTTGAAATTTTAAGTAAGTTTTAAAGCTTAAAAAACTTTTGAAAAAAGAGGGAATTAAACTTAATATTTAGTTCTATACTTTAAAATTTTATAAATGACCTGAAGCAAGGGGGAAAACTTGAATTTTGCTTAAGCATACTCTTCCTTGTTAGGTTTATTTATAGTTTGTAGAGAAGATAGTTGTAGCTGCAAAAAAGAAAATTTATATAGTGTGGATAAAGAAGTTTGAAACAACCTCAAACTGTAGCAGAGCTTCTGAAGTGGCTTTGAAAACATATTATAGTAAAGTAGTTGTTTTACTCTCTGTGAATGTAACAGCAAGCCAATCTCAAAGCCAGAGCAAAAATTGAGCAAAAATAAAGTTAATCAACTTTAAATCCAAGTACTAATCTTTAAAATCAATTTAAAATCCTTAATAAATATAATGAAATTCAAATCAATTAAAAATTGAATTAAAACTAAATCCAAAGAATGATACACAGGTGAAAGGATCAGTTTATCTCTAATCCTCTGCACTAGTGGTATTTCTTGGTCTGTAAACCTGCCTGTCAGGATACCAGGAGTACTATGATGCTCCTTCAGGTGAGGGAGGAGCAGATGCAGGTACTGGTATGGCCCACCAGATTATGGGACCTAACTTTACCGGGTAGGAGAGGGCCTTTTCCACCATAACCCAGGGTCCTGCCACTGGCAAGGCATAATCAACCAATCCTGTAGGTTTCAGATAAAGCACTCCCAAGAATTGACTACTAATGCCAGTGGCATCAGAAGTGGGTGGGGTTGAGATGGTTGGTTTGGGCATCAGGGGTGGTTTCATTGGGATTAAGTAGGTGGCAGGATTATTGTATTTACTGTTAAAGATCAAAGAGTATATGCCGTAAATTGGACTGCATGGATAAAATAGTCAAGGCTATCAGTGTAATTAATCCTGATAGTCAAGGCTAATTTGGTTTGCACTCAAATCTGCCGGATCTGACGGATTTGCATTTCTAATTTTAATTCAGATGTTACAATGATTCAGCCAACCTTTTACATTCAGATGAATTGGGTTCAGGAACTGCTAGCAACTTCCATAATGGGAAGCTGAAAACTGCAGCCACTCTAGAGTAATATGCACTTACTCTTCCTCATCAGATTGTCCAGATTATCCCTAAATTGAAGGAATGTGGATGCAAGAGCCTGGTGGATACAAAAAAATGATGTAAAAATCCAAACAATTGTGCAGGTGTTGATAACACACCTGCATCCATTGTGCAGTCTTTCAAGTATATAAACTTTCTTTCCTTCAAATAAACATACTTTTTCACATATTGAAGCATGCCTTTATACTCTACTCAGTTGTTACCTTAGTATTAAAGGTAAAGACTACAGATTAACTGGACTTGTATTAATTTGTGTTTAGGCCTGCAGCTATACTCTACCAACAAGCAACTATAGACATTAACCCCAAAGACGTCCACAAGGCTCAATTCACGGCATTGGTGCTCACTTTACAATGTATTCAAACCAATACACCAAACCTGCAGACCCATCCTGATGTGGTTCTGTTTGGCCCAGGGGGGAATTACCCACTTTCTGATTCTTCTCTGGCCCATTTAATAAATATCCTTGCCAAAACTGCACATAATACCTTTTCTGCTGCAAACTAGCAAGCTAGTTCAAGGATATAGAATCCCCTAATTTTCCTGATATAAGTTAGTTCATGGGCAATACCCAAAGGCCTGTGAGAATTCAGTACTACCAAACCCTTAATCTTAATGTGGCAGTACCCAATCCTGTGAATGCCAACAATGTACCTTCCAAACAAGCCCTTGAGCACACCTTGCAAGGGATAGATGAAGGAGCAGTGCAAGATGAACATGCTGTGCCTTGCCTTATAATTCTTTCTGCCTACAGTTCCAGCATCAAGGAGCGTTTCCAGAATATTTTCAATATCACCCCAAACCAGTCAAGAAAGGACATGAATACTGTTGAGGAGATGAAGGAGTATCTATACTACTTTGCCCACCCTTCCATTTGCCATAATAGAATATATTTGGCACATAAGGAAAATGTTCTTCAACACCAAGGACAGCTAATTTCAGCACAACAGACCTTTCTATAAACTCTGTATACTGATCTTGGATCCAACTTTGGCCTGGTGAACCAAAAAATTGCTGAACTTGTGAAAAACCATATGTCTGCCGTTGCCTATACAGAGAGAATGTAGCAATCTCTTGGCCAGTAAATCCCCCACATGGTTCAAGAAGTCCTAAACTATAAAGGGATTGTCAGAAATTGTATTATGTGGTCACAAATTATTTCCAAGGGGCCAAAAAAGTGATGAGCTCATTGATTCATTGGATGGAACAAATCAATCTAGCCATTGCCTCTAAAACCAATAACCACGTAGCTGCAGCAGATGATGCCAAGATGCTACATAAGGATGTAATGGAGCTCTTTGATAACTATCAAAACATTGAGAAGAAGATTAAGGAGATCCAATTGGACAACACTCTACTTTATACAGACCTAAAGAAACTTTAATACCAACTGGAGGAAGAGCAAAAAGTATTCAGGCCCATACAGAGATACCAGAGGCTCAGAAGACCATGAATGAGGTACTTCCCATGTGGTTGGATAACCAAAATTGCAAGATTCTTGCCCTTGAAGAGGAAATTGATACTCTTACAAAGGAGAACATGAAGATTAGAGAGGATATCAAAGAAACTAGGGCATCCCTATACTCTATGCAGGACCAGATAGACCGCCTTTTGTCTTGCCTAACTACTCCTGCGCCTCAGCCTTCCTTGGTACACTTTGAGGAGCCCGGCTCATTGAGTAGACTTTCTTTGAGAAGCAATGTACATTCTTCAGGAAACAACTCTTTTAATATCTGTGGAAACAATGAGGACGCTCAGCGTCAAGTTCCTAGACACATCATGACAATGGAAGCTGTATTGGAAAGCAGTGATAACCCCATGGTTACTCCTGAGCAAACAAGACTAAAGGAACGCATGGCTGCCTTTGAAGCCAGATTCAGAGCTTCCAGTAGTTGCCAATCACCCACCAACAGACCTGCGTACAATACCAGTAGTGTCATACCTAACTTTAAGCCTATAAACTTGCCCAATTTTGACAGAAAAAGTAATGTAACCATGTTCCTGCGGTTATATGAGAACACTATGTATGGTGCAAACAATGTCATGGAGAACTCTACCATCTTCAATTGCTTAGATGCCAAAAACCAAACAATTATCATGCCACGGCTCCCTGAGAGAAGATAGACCTTTACCAATGTCTCCAGAGCCTTGATGGAAAATTTGGTAGTGAGGAAGCCCTCAGCAACCGTAAGATGGACTTTGTTGAGGGTGATATCAAGTAGGGTGAAACCATGAAAGAATTTGCATATAGATTATAACTGAAAGAACAGACTCTGATCTCCCTGAAGGCTGCCTCCTTCATTGATGTCAATTTGCCTTGCTGAACACAGTACAACCCAATAAGAACCTATCCTTGGCCTTGAAATCTGGTATCTATGGGGCTCACAACATCTCTGAGCTTATCCGTCACCTATTCACTTTTAAGGACAACTTTGAGATACCTATACCTACAACAATCAGAGCTCTCCAGGAAAACAGATACAGGCCAACCACTACTGAGACTGAGAAATCCAAATAAGCAGCTGGTACCTCTGCTACTAGTTCTGAAGTTGCCTCTGGCCCTAGAACAGGTTTCAAGTGTGAGAAACCTGGGCATATTTCTAGAAAGTGCAAACAGAAAAATGCAAAAATACACTACATAGGAGCAGATGAGTACAATTGCAAGGAAGAGTGTGAAGAAGAGGAGGCTACTCAGGATAAGGATCCAAAAAACTGCTAAGCAGTCAAGATGAGGAGAAATCCTTGGTTGCATATTTAGAAGTCCCTCCCCTTTCTCCACCCCAGCCTCTTCCACCCAAAGATCCTGGCACCACTCCTACTCCCTCACACCCTCCAGACATGCCTGCTCACCCCCAGGCATCTGACCATAATAGCCTACTTGCCGCTGCCACAAGACATACTGCTGACTCAGCTACAGGACTCTCTGACCCTGCAGCCCAGCCAACACTATGTTACCCTGACCAGGTAGAGATTGAAGAGGACCAACTTCACAGAGTCCTTGCTGTCAATGCTCTTAATTGAAGTCAAAGAGTGAGAAAAAAACCCTTTCTTGCACCAGAGGCCCAGAATACTGTTGCACTACCATACACTGAACAGCTGGTGCTCCCTTCCACTGAGGTCACCCATGAAAGTGACAGTGCTAAGAAGATGTCCTAACTTCTAAAGTCTTTCCATGTCTCTGCCTCCCTAGTAACCTTAAAATGAATTAGTACCACACTAAGTACTGCTTTGGAATCCTTCCTTAGCAAGTATAAGGACATGGACGTCTATAGAGACATGTCCCTAGGCACTGATAATAGAGACCAAAAGGACTGTACCTACATAGATATGGTGGTACATAAGGTGAAGGTCAGAGCCATTTTTGACTCTGGTGCTCCTGGGAATATTGTCTCGTCTAAACTGATGAAGAAACTGAAGCTAGCTCCAGACTTGGACTACCAAGAGGTATTTGGGACTACAAGTTCACTTACTACAAAGGCTATGGGTGCTTACTCTTCATTGCCCCTTTGGTTTAGGAATTTGATAGCAACCGCCCCACCATTGTACTGGAAATAGCAGTTATGACATCCTTATAGGCACATAATTCATGACAAAATACGGGACCATCACAAATAATGGAGATGATACCTTTAAGATCTTAGGCCAGATCATCCCCATGTACTACACCGGAAACAAAGTTATAAACTTGCCCAAGAAGAAACTGCACTTTATCAATATGGAGTATGCAGACAAAGATATCCCTGTTGCCTACACCCTACGGCATAGGAGGCTGAAGCTCCTTCCTATCTCAACAAATGAGTACAGAGGTATCCTCTTATATGCCTCTTCAGCCTTCTCCATTCATTATGGGTCCCAAGTAGTACACCACACTGGACTCTCCTTGGAGTTACCACCAGGACTTCATGGAGAAGTATTTGGTCATCCAGGCGCCTCACACTTTGAGCCTTGGATCTGAACTAGGGTTGTGATGCCAGGCCTTGAAGAGCTAGGAGTGCTCCTGGCCAACCTTGGCCGCTCCCCTCTGTTGGTGTAAAAGACTCAACTCATAGGCTATTTCAAGTTAATGGAGCACTCAAACCTTGTGAGATTTTCTCCTTTTGCAGGATTAGATGAGTTGGGACTTTTGGAAGAGAAACCTATGGCTCTGACCATGATCCCTAGGGACTTTCTCCTTGGGATGACAGAAACAGAAAAGGATCAGGCCATGGCCCTTTTTGAGAAATATAAGGAAGTCTTTGCCAAGGACAACTTTGATCTTGGAAAGGCAGCTGGAGTTGAGCACGTCATTGATATGCAAGGACAACCCCCATAAAATCCAGACCCATTAATGTAGCCAGGCCAATCAAGCATTACCAATGAAGAGCTACAGAAGATATTGAGTTCTGGCATGCTGATCTCCAGCCAAAGTCCTTGGTCCTCCCCCTTCTTATTATCAAAAAGAAGGACAGAACCAATAGAGTTGTCATTGATTACTATCAACTTAACTCTATCACCAAAAAGGACAACTACCCCTTGTCATGGATAGATGACATCTTGGACCGTTTGGAAGGAGCACAATACTATAGTGTCATGGATTTAATTAGTGGCTACTGGCATGTTGACCTTCCCCCTGAGAACCAGGAGAAATGTGCCATTATCACTGAAAAAGGCTTGTTTCAACCTACCAGAATACCATAAGGGTTGAATAATGCCCTGGCTACCTTCCAGCGTGCTATGGACTCTGTAATGAGGGACTTGAAACTCACTAGTGTATTGGTGTACCTAGATGATATCAATATTTTCTCTTGCACCTTTCAGGAGCACTTAATACGTCTGAAGGAAGTATTTCAGCATCTCCTCAAGCCAACATCAAGCTAAAGCCTAGGAAGTGTAACTTTTTTAAAGAACCCCTAGAGTTTCTTGGCCTTGTCATCATAAAAGATGGATTATGTCCTGTTCTGGCTAAAGTTGAAGCTATTTCTAAAATGCAAGTACCTGCTAACAAGAGAGGCATCCAAGTCTTCTTAGGCATGATTGGTCACTATAGACGCTTCATCCCCAACTTTGTCCATATTAGAGACCCTCTCTTCAATCTTTTACGGACTGATGTAGACTTTTTCTGGAGTACAGCTTGTCAAGAAGCCTTTGATGCCCTTAAACAGACTTTGATGTGTGCTTCTGTATTGGTTTATTCCAACTTTGACAAGCCTTTTGTGGTTCATACTGACGCCAGCCTGACAGCATATGTGTTGTCCTGTCTCATCTTGATTAAAACAGCCATGAACACCCTGTTGGTTACTGTTCCAGAACCTTGAACTGTCACAAGCGTAACTAAATGGTGACAGAAAGAGAGTGTCTGGCAGTGATCTACTCTTACTGGCAGTTTAGAGTATACTTGTACGGTATACACTTCACTGTAGTAACTGGCCATGAATTTATTGAGTGGCTCAAACTTTGAAGTACCCTGATGGAAGGCTTGCCTGATGGGCCATCAAACTTCAAGCCTTTGGCTATGACATAGTGCATTGTGATGGTGCCTTTCACCAAAATGCAGATTGTCTCTCACAACTGCCAACCATTGCCCTTTTGTCCTCTTCTGCTGATCAACTTTATGAAAAACTACTGGTTGACCAATCTTTGTGTGGGGAGGAGCCCACCAAAATTCAAAAAGCCTTGAAGAAACTTTCTGTGGATACAAAAGTCAATAATGATCAACTATTCAAGAAGTACAAAGACTTGTGGTTATCCTATGTTTGGCCCTCCCTACGTCTGGATACAGTAGTTGCTGCCCACAAAGTAACATGGCATAGAGGAGTGCAAAAAACTATTTCCCAGCTGCTGTAACACTGCTACTGGGAAGGAAAGTCTTCCAATGTTGCTGAGACCTTAACCTCATGCCATGATTGCAACATTGATTGCCCTAAGGATTCTAGGTTCCAACATAAACTTATCTGACCTGGTTTTACCTCCCATACTGTTGCCATTGATGTGGTGGGACCCTTGCCAGTCTCCAAAGGAAAAAACAGATACATCATAGTAGCTGTGGATCAGTTGAACAAATGGTTTGAGGCCAAGGCTATTACAAATAAGTCTGTCCTCACTACAGCCATGTTCATCTTGGAAAATATTATCTATTGCCATGGATGTGCTCAGATGTTGTTAACTGACAATTAAACCAACTTCAATAGCTACATGATACCCAGATTAAACCAACTGATGGGTATCAGAGGCACATTATCCACCCCATACCATCCCCAAACTAATGGAATGATTGAACAGACTAATGGAAGTTTTTTGCAGATCCCCAGGAAACTAGCAACCAACATGAGTCAGAATGTGACACTTAACTGCCTGCAGCCGGCTTTGCTTACAACATTGGCCATCATAGAGAAACAGGAAAACCCCCTTTCAACTCCTGTATGAATGCCAGCCTGGTTTACCCCCATCTGTACTCCTTGGTGAAACCTAATCCTGCTATCACCCCAGAAGCCTACCTCCATAAGCTGGCCCAGACTTTGATCAGAATACAGGCTGAAGCCTACACTGTCAACCTGAGCACCAAGCAAAAGGATGTGGAGCATGCCCAGACTAAACGCCCTTCCCTCCCCAGCTATCAGATTAGAGACCTAGTCTACTTCTATAGCAACAGAGGCTATGGGCGTGAAGGTAAAATTGCCTCCCTATGGTAAGGACCTGTTAAGGTCATCCAGAAAGTAGGCCCTGACAGTTACACTCTGAAAGAACCTACTACTGGACAACTGGTCACTAGAGTCCATGCACAATACATGAGTATGGCTCCTAGGGATAAGGAGTAATTCCCTTTTAGGACAGCAATCCAGAAAAAAATATAATAGAAAAATGCCATGGGTTGTTGTCCACATTGCAAAAAAGAAAGGAATAAGGCAATATACAAAAAAAGGCTTTATTGGAACTTGCAGTGTTTTGAAATCACTGCCTTCAAGTGACTTTTCATTGTGAGAAGGACCACACAGGCCGCCATGTACTCCTTAGCGTAGTCCTCCTTAAAGTGCCACAGACAGAAGATAGGGTAATCAGGATATTTATCCCAAGCCTGTGCCTGATTGAGGCCTATCCAGGCTGGGAACCCAATTCCCACTACTAAGGCATCCCAGAACAGATGCTCTCTGCTCCAGTACTTCCAGTTCAAGGCAATGTCTGGTTTGTAGATTTCCTGCAGGAGTCCCTCAAATAGCATGGGAACATCCTCCACCTCAGATACTGACAACTTCTCTGAAGGACTGGTAAATTGATGCCCCAGTAAGACTAGTATGATGTACATATCCTTGCTTTTGGAGTTCAGGGATTTAAAGAGACCTGCAGTCACCCACTGGATACAAAAGGTCTTTTGATCTTTATCAACCCAGCTGGTCACTTCTAGGACCACTTTTCCCTTATGAAACCATGTACAGATAACTCCCCAGATCACAGCCAAAACAAGGTCTATTTGTTCCTGGTTGAACTTCTTCCCTTGCCATTCAAGCTATAAAGCTGACTTCCTGTATATTTCAGTGTTGCTTCTTGTTTGAAACAGAAATGGTAGAAATTTCCCTCCTTGATCTTGGCTGAATCAGGTTGTACTGCTCTTTCAACACCTCTTGAAATAGAGCATGTAGATGAGGTCCTACCCCAAGTTTGGCTTTGATAGCCTCTTCCCAGTTTAGCACACTGTAAAGATTGAACCAGGTTACCCCTCTTCCTGCTGAGACTCCAGCTGGATTGTTAGTCTTTGTTCATGTGAGGTTTGGATCCTCTTCACCAAGTGTTAAGCCCTTTTCTGGCTTTTATACTGGGTACTATTCTCCTTGGCAAATCTTCAGCTTTACTTGCCATTGCTCTGGCTCTAATGATTGAGGCTCTAGAAGCTCTGAAAGGATTGTTGTGGTTATCTGACATGTGTAATCCCTGAGTACAGTGCTCTCTATTTATATCCTTGCCCATTCTAGTGGAGGTAAATGTTGTAAATTAGACTGCATGAATAGACTTATCAATGCTATCAGTGGAATTAATCCTGATAGTCAAGGCTAATTCAGTTTGCACTCAAATCTGTTGGATCTGACAAATTTGCATTTCTAATTGTATCTCAGATGTTATGATTATTTAGATGACCTGTTACATCCAGATGGATTGAGTTTGGGAATTGCAAGCAGCTTCCATAATGGGCAGCTACACGCTGCAGCCACTATAGGGTAACGCCAACCCACTATTCCCTGCTGCATTGTCCAGATCATCCCTAGATGGAAAGAACACAGATGCAAGAGCCTGGTGGACTACAGAAGATGCTGTAATATTCCAGACAATAGTGCAGGTGTTAATAACACTCCTGCATCCACCATACAGTCTTCCTAGTATATAAAGTTCCCTTCTTTTCCAAATAAAAATATACTTTCACATTTACATCTTGCCTTTATACTCTACTCATTTATTACCTTAGTATTAAAGGTAAAGACTAAAGAGTCACTAGACTTGTATTGTTGTAACTGTGCTGTTTTAGCAGAGTTACACGGGAAAAAATATTTAGAAGATAGATAATAATCTTTATTGTGAGATAGTGATTATATAGTTCATGTGAATCAAGGATAACAGGAACATGATTGGTAATCACACGGCTGGATGGGAGAAGAAAGTGGCTTGATCCTAATAATGAGTCAAGCGCCAAAACAAGATATCCACCATAAAAGATCATCATCTGTTCATGTTGTTGGATTTAGTAATTTGAGTTGACTTCCTAGTCTGGCTTCAAGTTTTTGGATAATTGGATTGCAGGTCACAAATCTGCTTGTTTGGAACCTTGCTGGCGGGTTGAGCCTGCGGTTTTGACCCCCCCTGACTGAAGGCCGGCCTCCTCTGGGGGCAGGTTGTCAGGGAGGTTGTCAGGAGCCCGGGCGCTGTATTGAACTAGTTGCTGTTCTGTGGCGGGCAGGGAAGTTTCTCGTTGTTTCTGTCTTGCTTTGCAGGATTGTAGGCAATCATGGTGTAGGGTCTTGTCTTGCTTATGCTTTCCAAGTCTTTGCACAAGGTAAGTGTTATTGTTGTTTACCTTCAGAATAATTGCAGGCCCCACTTTCTTGGGTTTAAGCTTGCTCTTGTCAACATTAATAACCAAAATTTGTCCCCAACTTCATGCCTATTGCGGATGAGGACAAAGGTTTTTTGTAGACGTTCATTTTCCTTCACTGTTTGTTTGCTGTTAGCCTCTACAACATGAGAGTCTGAGCGTGGGGGGATTCTACTTGGAATTTCCAGTTTGGGTCATGTCAGTGCTTGAATGATATTTGGATGTGTGCCATATACCAACTCAAAAGGGCTTTTTCTGGTGGATCTGGATACTCGGGTTTGGCACACAAGTAATGCAGTTGGTAGTTGCTTATACCAGCCTTCAGGTCTCCTGGCAGTGATTTTGGCTAAGGCTTGCACAAGGCTACCATTAAGCCGCTCTACGTGTCCATTGGCCTGTGGGTGGTATGGTGTTGTCACAGTGTGCTTGACCCCATTTTTTGTGAGGTATACATTGGTGTCTTTGGAGGTCAATTCTTTGCCTCCATTGGTTATCAGGAGTTCTGGCTTTCCAAACTTGCTGATTATCTCCTTGCCAATGAATTGTTGTACATCATTGCCAGTGTGTGCCTTTACTGCTTGGGCTACTGGCCATCTTGTAGCAAAGTATATGGGGGTAATGATGTATTTCTTATCATTGTGTTTCCCTGGCATAGGGCCAACAACGTCAAGGGCCCATACCTTGAAGGGTAGTTGTGTGCAGATGGGAAGTACTGACTTTGGCGGGTTTTTGCTTTTGGCAAACTTTTTGCATACCTCACATTGGTCTAGAACTTCTTGAACATTGTGGTATAAGGTTGGCCACCAGGCCTTATGTTTAAGGAACTCATATAGGTTTTGGCTCTTGGTATGTCCAAGGTCTCTGTGATAGCGTACAATGGTGTCAACTTTCTGATGCGTGGGAATGTAGAGAATGGTTGTGCCATCAGACATTTTTCTGTGTAGGGTCCCATATAAGCCAGCAAATAGGTGTTCATTTTTGATGACTGTTTCCTTTGTTATGTCAGTTGTGCCAGGGGGGAACCTTTGTCCTTTGTTTGTAGTACTAAGAGAGGCCAGTCTGGGTTGAGCCCATTCTCTCTTCTTGAAGCACAGACATACAGGCAGGACAGGGCGTCTGCCATGGCAAGCTTGGCCCCAGGTTTGTACTGGATGAGCATGTTAAATTGCTCCAATAGCTCCATCCACCAGGCTTGGCGGCGCAACAGATTTGCTTACGTTTTGAAATAGATGAGCAACTTGTGGTCAGTTAATGCTGTGAATTCTTCCTGCCGTTCTAGGTAACAATGCCATTTGACTAGACAGTGTACAATAGCCAACAGTTCCTTGTTGTGGATAGGGTTTACACTTGCCATCTGTCAATTTTTGCAATTCATAAGCTACAGGCAGGAAGTCACTGTCATTATTTTTGATTTGTAGTACCCCCCAATGGATACATATGAGGCGTCAGTTTCCATTTAGTATTCCCCGTCACGTTTGGGGTATTGTAGGATGAGAGCTGTTGTGAGTTTCTCCTTGAGGCGTCTAAAACAGATGTCACATTGGGGGGTCCACACAAACTTGGACTTGGCGCCTTTTATGGCGGATAGGGGGGCAGTCAAGATGCCACAGTTGGGTATGAAGCGTCATACATAGGCCACCATTCCCAAGAAGGTGTGGAGTTCTGATTTGTCTTTGGGGGGTGGCATCTTGCAGATGGCCTGTATCTTTTGACTGCCAGGTTTGATGCCGTTGTTTGAGACTATGTGTCCCAAGAAGGATAGTTGCTCCCGGAAGAACTGGCATTTAGAGGGCTTGGCCAACAGTTTGTGTTGTGCCAAGGTAGCAAAGACTGCCTCTAGGTCTTTGTGGTGTTGTTCCACCAATGGGCTGTAGACAATGATGTTGTCTAGATACACTAGGGCGTGCTTGTCTATGTGGGGCGCAAATACTTTGTTCATGAAGGTTACAAAGGTGGATGGGACATAGGTCATGCCAAAGTTGAGCACCACACATTTGTAGGAGCTGTATTTAGTGTGGAAGGCTGTTTTGGGGATGTCTTCCTCCTTAATGCAAAGCTAATTGTAGCCAGCCATAAGATTGATCTTGGAGAAGACTGTGGATCCTTTAAAGGCATCAAAGAGGTCGTCAATCAGTGGTAGTGGGTAACAATTCTTAATGGTAACTTCTTTTAGGACACAGTAATCTGTGACCAGACGTAAGGTACTGTCCTTCTTAGCCACAAAGAATACAGCGCCCCAAAGGGAGATTGTGAGGGGCAAATAAGTCCTTTTTCTAATGACTCCTTGAGGTAGGCGTGTAAGGCGTTGTCTTCATTTGGGGTCAGCCTGTAGATAAGGTGAGCCTTGGGTACAGCCCCCTTGAGTTGAAGCGAGCTGAATATGCTTTTCAGGGGGGAGCTTGGGCAGCGCTTCCTTGAAGATTTCTGGATGGCGGGCCACAATTTTGCAGTCCTGAGGCGTGGAGATATCCTGGTGAGCCTTGAAGTGTATGATCTTCTGCTGGCAGGAGTCCCAGTCAATTTACTGAAGGTTTTTCTTCTTGTCCTGGGTCTCTGTGATATGCACAAAGACGTGGTTGTGTAGCAGTTGGTCCACGGAGTCAGGGTAGATCTGGTGGTTGACACCTTTGCACTTGATGGTCAACACTGAGGTTGCCCAGTCTACGTGAGGATTGTTCTTTTACAGCCAGTATAGTCCCAGTACAATGTCAAACTTTGGAAAGTTGATGACGGGACCTTGAATGAGGGAGTGGAGGTTCTCAAGCATGACGGAGAAGGGGGCAGTTTCCTTTGTCACAGCAATGTGGTGTTTGTCAGCCAGGACCACATTTTTAATCCGCAAAGGATTAGTGGCCAGCTTGAACTTATCCACAAAGCTACTGTTGACCAGGGTTTGGTCTGCGCCCAAATCCAGGAGTGCTGAGCCTGTGTAACTGCAAAAGCAGAAAGGATATGACATCAATTTATTGGGATGTCTGGCAATGGTGTACATTACCAGGTCCTCCAAGGACACCTGGATCATTGGGCATTGGTCCACGTCCTTGAATTGGTACTCATCATTGAGCAAGTCAGGAGTTGAGTGAGGAGAGCTTGGCTTGCTTAGTGCTCTCCCCGGGCTTTTCCTTCATCTTGGTTGCCTTGGGTGGCAGTGACACGGAAATGAGTGCAATTTGACTGGCCATTACTTCCATTCCCATTTCCATTTGAACCTGTGGGTTTGTGGTTGTTGTTGTTGCTGTTGCCTCCAGGAGGTGGTTGAGAGGAGCGCCCTCTTGGATGGGAGTCCTTGGGCCTTTCTCATTTCCCAGTCTGTGCCTTGTGTAGAGCGTTGGATGTTTGTTCCGCTTTTTCTGCTTCACTGTACAGGCTTTGCAGGTTGGTTACTTGGTCCAGGTTCACATGTCTCATCACGTGCAGCTTGAGGGTGTTGTAGTACATGAGGTGTGTTGCTGGGGTGTCAAAGGCCATGTTGGATGGGGCACAGAGACAGAGTTCCTTGTAGGCATGGGTGAGTTCTTTAACGGTGCCTGTCTGGGTCAGGTTCTTTACTTGACATATGATCATGAGCGCTGTATCATTAAGCACAAAACTTGCCAAGAAGTCCTTTTTGAAGGTTTCCCAGTTCTTGTCAGTGTGCTCTTTGTGCCACTTGTCACACCAGGTGCCAGCGTCATGGGTCAGGCAAATGGAAATCTCCGCAATCCAGAATTGCTGTTGGCATTCCATCTGAGCCAGCTTGCTTTGAGCGGACTGGATCCATGCGGTAGCATTGTCATTGTTGGCCCCAGCAAAGGGCTCTAAGGCGGCGCTGCAAAGTCTTTGTGCAACATAGGTGGGCATGGTGGTTTTTTCAGCTGGTTGCGGCATCAAGGAAGGTTCCTGAAAGAACCCTTGGGCAAACAGGGCGTTGAAGGCGGGTAGCGGGATCACCGTATTTTGGTAGAGGACAAACCCATCAGGTATCTCAGTACCAGGAGTATAAGGAGTCCAGTCAGGCGGGAGGCCAGACATAATTCTGTCAAGGATTTGTTGGCCGCGGCATGTGCGGGCAACAGGCGGAATTTTTCAAGATAAGGTAGGATGGAGAGCCTACCTGTGCTACCAATGTTGTAACTGTGCTGTTTTAGCAGAGTTACACAGGGAAAAATATTTAGAAGATAGATAGTAATCTTTATTGAGAGATAATGATTATATAGTTCATGTGAATCAAGGATAGAAGGAACAAGATTGGTGATCACACGGCTAGATGGAAAAAGGGCTGGCTTGATCCTAATAATGAGTCAAGCACTAAATCAAGGTATCCACCATAAAGGATCATCATCTGTTCATGTTGATGGATTTGATAATTCAAGTTGACTTCCTAGTCTGGCTTTGGGTGACCGGATAATTGGATTTGCGGGTCACAAATTTGCTTGGTTGGAACCTTGCTGGCGGGTTGAGCCTGTGGTTTTGACACTACTTCTGGGAAAGATCTTTGCCTGCTGATTCCAGATGTTATTGCTAGTTGTTATGATTTCCAACTCCAACAACCTAAAGCCGCTGCTCATGAGTTCAAGCTAGTCCCCTATCAACATGCATTTCACACTGTCAGTATCAACACTGTAAGGCCTCTCCCTTGCTCCTGCTCTGGTTGCCGCTTTATCCTAATTGCTGTTGATCATTTTAGCAAGTGGGTAGAAGTCTGTCCTACTATAGACATCACTGCCAAGACAACCACCGCCTTTCTGCTACAAGATGTATTCTTACGCCATATTTGCCCTCAAGTGTTATTGTCTGACAATGGGATTAACTTCAACACCAAATTAGTGACCTTAGTTGTTGAGGCTTTGGGGTCTCACCAGTCTTTTTCTGCCCCCTATAATCCCTCTACCAACAGGGCGGTCAAGCATGAAAATTCAACTCTGGCTTCTATCATGAGGAAACTCACTTACTCTGATGCTGCAAACTGGGATCTATACTTACCCGCTGCTCTCTTTGCCTATTGCCTTAGCAAACATTGTGTCACCGGGTATTCCCCTTTTGCTATGTTGTATAGTTGTGAAGCCACCACTCTGTTGCTTTTAGGGCCCCTAATCTCCTCTGATAAGGCCATGAATCCTGACAACCATATCAAAGATCTAGTCAACCAAATCATTGATATTCAGGCCACTTCCTACATGTCCGCATATAAGACCAAGATGCTTGAGCTCTCTCCCAACAATGCTGGACAATCTCCCTTGCCTGAGTTCAACATTGGGGACCACGTTTTTTACTATCAGCATAGAGTAAGAGGATGTGCTCACAAACTAGACTCATTGTGGGTTGAGCCCTTAGAAGTGACCTTCAAGCAAGGATCAGAGTATACTGTAAAACTCCTCTCCAGTGGTCAACCATTTGCACGCATGCATGCCAAGTTTCTCCACATTTATCACCCCCTAAGGCCAATCTAGAGGAGGGCAATGTCGTAAATGCCGCCATTAACCATGTTTTGATTTTGCCTGCAGTGGTTTATTTTGAAGACGGCTCCCTCTCTTTTGTGTTTGCCCTTCAAAATGAGTCTGGCTCCAATTTGGGAAATTCAATTGTTCAGTTTCCTGATTCTGCGCAACTCACTTGCCCCACTCATGCTTGTGGTAAGTGATCCTACCGTCCATGTACTGTTTTGTGGTAAAACTACACAGTATAAATTTCATTCCACTTCTATCAATAAAGTTTAATTTCTATTCACATTTTTCTTTGTGTTTTTGTACTTTGGCGCCTCTCTAGCCACGTCTAGTAGATATTATTCAATCAGGGCCACAAGGTAATTGCATAGCCTTCCCTGCCATTCTAACCAAGACTTAGTACAAATCCAATCCCAAGGTTAGGATTTCCTGTTGTGACTCTGTGCTGTGCCTCAGATCACAACAGCAGAGTTAGCAGTAGGTTTTTTTAAACCTCTTTTATGTAAGCTACAACCTCTGCATAGGTCTGGATCTTTGGTGGTGCAAGGTTGGCAGCAATCTGGTGATCATTTGGGGATTGTCCTTGGGAGACTGGCAGGTCTCAGAGTAACTTGTCAACTTGGGTTTGCAATTTAACAAGTTGGCAGGTTTCTGTCCACTTTGTGTGACTTGAGTAGTCTTTGGAAGATTGGGGTTTAATTCCAGGGTCTCCAATGTTGATTTCAAACCTCCCGTTTTGACACTTGGCAAGTTGGCAGATTTTGTTCCTCCTGGTTGGGGTCAGCTATCTCTGGTGGTCCAGGGTTAGACCCAATCATCAGTTGGGCAGACTCCTGTCTACTCTGGTCAACATAAGGCTTTTTCTGAGACCTGAGGTTTGATCCCCAGGGTTTCAATACAAGTATTGAAATGTTATTCATGACACAAGCGCCAAAACAAGGTATCCACCATGGGGCTCAGTTTTTGTTCATCTTGTTGTTTTTGGAAACTCAATTCAAATTCCTAACCTGGCTTTAGGTGACTGGATAATTGGATTGCAGGTCACAAACCTGCTTACTCAGAACCTTGCTGGCGGGTTGAGCCTGCTGTTTTGACATTAGATCAGGGAAAAACATCATCAATAGACAGATGACATTTTAATAAATATCTAATTCATTGAGAAGTTGGAAAGAACACTACTTGCTTAATTCATATTAAACCAAGGGTAGGACAGGACCCCACCAATAAGATATATTATACTAGACCCTAAAGCACCAATAAAATATCTACACTGAAGAGGAAAAATCAAGTAGTATAATATTGTTGATATCTCAAACCAAAATTTAGGCTTGAAATCATAAATCTGAGGGCTGATGTTAACAGCTTGGAAATGATAAGCTGACTAGCAAGAGTTAGTAGCGACCAGATGCCAGTCTGTTCATAAGGTCTTCAGTCTATAAAAAGCCATTATAAGTGGACTTTAAAGGCAGAAAATTTTCACCCAATCACATTACTGTAGATAATTTTGCAGTAGTGTCAAATATCAAAAAATTGTATGCTTGTTACTTCTAGGATCTCTTCAAACCACACCCAGCCCAAAGTTGTCAGTACTTTGTCAATTAACCAAGAGATCCTTTCAGCAGTTGTCTCCTGTGACCTTTAGACAAAACCCTGCCTAACACTGCCAATCACCAGCACCAATAGAACATACATCTGTTGCCATACAGATTCACACATTTTTAATAACCCTTTCAGATGTCTAAACATCCCAATAATAAACACAATCATTCTTCAAGACCCAAAATCCTGATACTGATACTAAATATTATACAGCTATAAATCACTTATTTTTTATTTGATATATAGCAGGTACTTGATAGTTTTAGATTTATTTAGCTTTTAGTAATAAAATATAAGCCTAAAAACATTTTTTATATATGTTAAAATTATTATACCCTTTTAAATATATTTTTTGAAATAAAGCTCTACTATTTATAAAATAGATAATTTTATGATAAATAGTTGTTAGTATAATATTGCTCTGTGGGTGCATAATGATAAAAGTATGTCTTACATTTAAAAATTATACTTTTTTAAAGATTTTCAGGAAATCCTGATCTATTAGGGCTGACTGATCCATATTCCCATCACTAAAGCTATTGGCTAACAATAGACAGGCCACAGCCAGGTTGAGACTTCTATTCCGGAATACAGAGAAACTATATCAAGACTGTTATAGTTCAAATCCATAAGACACCTGAGACATTCTGGGTCTCAGTCACAGGCTAATCTAAAAGCTTCTATAATTAGATGCTAGGCATTCTGGATCCCAAAACAGACACAAGCCTGCCCTACGGAATAAAGGCAGAAAAATACAAACATCCTGTTTCACCGAGAAATGAGATGGAAAACCGCCTGTGCAAGTTTTGTGTATTAGACCAAGCACAAGATGGGACCTGACCCTATGGATGTCAACTTAGTTGGCCTCAACTAAGCCAAGAGATATCCAGGATGAAGAGGAGAAACAGCTGCCTAGGATATTACCTCATTCCAAAACCTTGTTAAGGTTTGGAATCCAACTCTGGGGGTGAAACTAGTAGCTTGGGGATGATAGGCTAGCTAGTAAGAGTTGTCCACAGCTAGACGCCAGTCTGGCTGCTAACTGCACACTATAAAAAGTCCTTCCAAGATCACTTGGAAGGCAGATAAATAATAATCATCAATATTACTACTAAGCCAAATAGTAGTAGTGTTGTCGCAGATCCTGAATGGATTAGACGTAAAATTGTCCATCTAGGGATTAAGTGATGGAACAATTGCGCTATTGCATCCTAATTATAATAGTGATAAAGACATTTAAAACGCGCTTTGAACAGGTGTTCAATTTGCCTTTCAATTGCGCACAAGGCATGTGCTTCACTTCCGGGATTATAAATAGAACAACTAAGTTATTTATATCTACCTCCTTAAGGGAAGCCGCGAGGAAGCGGTTGTTCTCTTGCGCGGAGCTTTTAGCTGTGCCACTCCACTCCCCTCCATTTGGAAAGTCCTTCTTTCTGTGCCTCCCTGCCTCTGGTGACAATTCCCCTGCCTTACACTATATAAGTGTAATGCTATCTAAATAAATACCAGTTTTGTCTATACACCTTTTATTCTTCTGTCCTTTATAGGCTGCACTATACCATCAACAGGTATAGTATTAAATTTAGGCCACTGACTAACTATTTGTAGAAACTAGCAACCCTTTGCTGCAACTTTTACAACATTGACACTCATGTCTTACACCACCAACAGCCCCCACCCCCGCGGTCCTTTCAATGAGGAGGGAGGTATGCCCCTGGTCCAGTCTCCTGCCACTGCTTCCCCTTACCACCAGGCACCGGCCTTCACTGCTGCTAATGCCCATGCTGGGGAAAGAGCAGGCGCTCCCATGGCCTGCCTAACCTGAGTCAATTCATGCCAGAACACCAACACCCCCAAGCTATTATTTTTGGCCAACCACTGATCCTACAAGCCCCTGCCCCCTTGGAGATGGACGCCAACTCTTCACCTTCTGAGGATGCCATCCATAATGCCATACACACCATGGATGCTGGTGCTGCTGGCAATGGTTCTTGCTCTGAACACCTGGCCATTCAGCAGCCTTCTGCTGAAAACGCCTTGGGTTGCTTCCAGAATCTCTCCCAGGTCAACCCTGACCAGCTCTGCCGTGATCTTTGTACTGTCAAGCATATCAAGGACTACCTACAACAATTCACCCATCCTGCCGTATGCCACAACCAAATGCACCTGGGCTGCATCCAAAGCCTAGTGCATGACCAGGAAATACTGGTATCTAACCAACAGACGTTCCTCCAGGTCCTTTACTCTGAGCTGGGTAACCCTTTCACCACTGTCAATCAGTACCTTGCTAAAGTCATCAACGCCCAGAAAACTATTCTCCACTGGGTCAATGCCATTGAAGCAGGTATAGCTAACCTAGTGCCAGTACATGTGGTACAGACCCTCACCCATCAGGGTGTAGATGCCAATTGGATTAGTGTGGTTACTACTCATGTATTGGAGACTGGTCCCATGGTTCAAAGCCTGACTCATGAGGTGGAAGTCCTAGCCTGCCTCCTTGCCATCATCCCCTTGTTCACTCCCACATCTGCCGCCACCAACAACTCCCCTTACAGCGCCCTTCTTGGCCGAGACATCCTTGAGCTCTTTGATCACTACAAGAAGATACAGACGGAATTGGTCCAGAAGAGTGCCAATCTTGCCTTCCTGTTTGATGGCTACCACACTGTGTCAGAACTTCAGGATTAGCTCAAAATTTTCCAATTGCATGACAGAGCCAACAGCCAGATCCAAGTCAGTAAGGACAAGGAAGTAATAGCCTTGCTCCAAGCTGAGCTTGCCACTCACAAAAAGCGCATCATCTCTCTGGAAGATGACTTGAATATCACCCGCCAGGAGAACAAGGTCTACCAAGATGAGCTGGACAAGCAACAACTTCTCCTGGACGCCTTCCAGAGCCAATTGGATAGGATGAACAGTAAGATTATGGCCGTCAACTTACAGGCTATGTCCATCAACTCCAAGAGTCATCACAGTCCACTGAGGTCCTCTATTCCTGAGTTCTATCATAGCTACAAAAGCAATGAGGACCACACTTGGTTGGCTCCTAACGCTGTACAAGTATTAGAGCCAGTACTGGAGTCTGAGGATGACGTCCTGGCCACCCCTGAAGCTTCTAGAGCTGCTCAAGACAGAGAAGGTGAATGTGAAGCCCAGCAAGAGGAAAATTGTTGCTGCGCCTCTGAGGCTAGGTTTGCTGCCTCCACTCTCAGCTGTTCCCGTCTCACCCGCTCTCCAGTGAGGATCATACCTGCTCCCATCCAACATGGCTCCAACAACTTCAAGCCTGTCAATCTACCCAAGTTTGACTGCAAGAGCAATGTGGCCATGTTCTTACGTCTGTATCAGAACTCCATGTATGGTGCAGACAATGCCATGAGAACTCCACAATCATCAACTGTCTGGATGCTGAGACTCAAACCATTATTTTGCCACGTCTCCCTGAGAATGGCTGGACCTTTGCCAATGTCTCCAGAGCCTTGACAGAAGAATTTGGTAGCCAAGAAGCACTCCTTGGTTGCAAGATGAACTTTGTCAACACCAAGTTAAAGGTGGGGGAAACCCTAGAAGACTTCACTTCTAGGTTCTACCTTGAAGCTCAAACTCTGTTGTCCATGAGTGCAGTGCAGTTTATTGATGTGCAGTCAGCACTCCTTAATGCTGTACCTGTCAAGTGGGAACTATCTCTGGATCTTAAGTCAGGCATTTACAACGCTTGCACTGTACCAGATCTGATCCGCCTCCTACGCACCTACAAGGAGGAGTTTGAAGTCCCTCTTCCTGAAGGCCGCCCTTGCCAGCAATATGAGCATAGACCCCGCGTGGCTGTTGAGATGCCCAAGCCTTCCGACAAGGTTGGGCCCGCTCCAGTCAACAATGGTCCCTGTACTTGCTTCAAATGTGGTACAGCTGGCCACTTCTCTTGGGAATGTAAGAATCCATGCCAAAAGATCCATCATGTAGGCATGGAAGACACTGAGGAGGACTAAGCTAAGGACGCTGATATTGAGGAGGACAATGAGGACCAGTCAAAAAACTACTAAGCAGCCAGGACAAGGAGAAATCCTTGGCTGCCTTTGTAATTTTGAAACCCTCATCTCCCCTCATACCACTGACCCCTGACAAACCAGATCAGAGGCCTGCTGCCTTGCCATCCTCTGGGACCAACCCTAAGGATAAACCCTCTGTGATTTACTTCAACTCCCAACCAATACATGAGGATGTGGAGTCTAACAGAGTTCAAGAGGACCTCCTCCATTGAGTCCTCACTGTTAACACGCAAACTCATTAGACTACACTTTGCCCTGAGGTGGTTATCCCCTGTATAGATCATAGAACAGTGTCCTTACCCTATGCTGAACAACTGGCTCAACCAGGAGTTGAGGTCACTCATGAGGAGGACAGTGCTAAACAACTGGCCAAACTGCTCCGCACAGTAAACATCTCAGCACTGCTAGAATCCCTCAAGGAAATAAGCCCAGCTGTGGGAGCTGCCATGGCTACCTTCCTGGAGAAGTTCAAAGGACTAAGCGTACAACATGTCCCAAAGATTTTGGAGATCAGAGAGGACCACCAGGATTGCACCTATATCAACCTGGTAGTGAACAAGACTCATGTCCGGGCCATACTAGATACTGGTGCTCCTGGGAACATTATATTCTCACGGCTGGTTAAGAAGCTTAAGCTGGCACCAGACTTGGCCTACCATGAAGAGTTTGGTACTGCTGGGCCACTGACCACTAGAGCAAAAGGAGCATACTCTTTTCTTCCCCTTTGCTTTGGGAAGCTAATGGTTACTGCTCCTGCTATAGTTCTGGAAAACAACAGCTATGACATTCTTATTGAGACTAGCTTCATGGTTTAGTATGGCACTGTGACTAACCATAGAGACCATACATTTGGAATCTTGGGCCACTCCATACCCCTTTTCTATCATGGCAATTGCCCGTCTGACCTGCCCTTACGCCGTCTGCACTACATCAATCTGGAGTACGCCAACGGAGAGCTTCCAGTTGCTTATACACTGTGTAGTAAGAAGGTCAAGGTGTTACCTCTCTCAATTGGGAAAGCCAAGGGTATCCCAGTCTACGCCTCCTGTAATGTGACTATCCCACCTGGCGCTCAGGTGATCCACAATACAGGCCTCTTGCTGGCTCTACCAGCTGGCACTCATGGAGAAATCTTTGGCATCCGTAATGCCTCCAGACTAGAACCATGGGTTGCACCAGGAATCCTCATGCCAAGTGAAAAGGAGGTACTCATACTCTTTGTCAACATGAGTTGTGAAGCTATGGTTGTCTCCAAACACCAACTTCTGGCTTATATACGGCTGGAAGAGCATGACAACCTGTAAGAGACCGCCCCCTTTGTGGACTTCTCTGAGTTGGGTCTACCCTGTGAGCAACCACTGGTGCTATTGGTCATAAGCCGCAACTCTCTATCCGGCCTCTCCAAAGAATAGAAGGATCAAGCTATGAATCTCTTTGCCCAGTATAAGAATGTTTTTGCCAAGGATGATTATGACCTGGGCAAGGCTGCAGATGTTGCTCACCATATTGACACCCAAGGCAGTCTACCTATCTGCTCCAGCCCTATACGGCACAGTCAAGCCAATCATGCCGTGGCTAACGAGGAGCTTCAGAAGCTATTGGGATCCGGCTTACAGGTCCCCAGTAAAAGCTCTCGGGCTTTCCCTCTCCTGATTGTCAAAAAGAAGGATGGCAGCAACCGTGTGGTGATTGACTACCGTTGACTGAATGCTGTTACCAAGAAGGATTCATATCCCCTCCCTTGTATTGATGATACCTTGGACTAACTGGGTGGCGCCAAGTTTTTCAGCGCCATGGACCTTATTAGTGGGTACTGGCAGATTGACCTACCCCCTGCGGATCAAGAAAAATGTACAATCATCACTGACCAAGGGCTATTCCAACCCACAAGGATGCCTCAAGGTCTGTCTAATGCCCCAGCTACCTTCCAACAGGCTATAGATGCAATGATGGGCGACCTCAAACCCACCAGTGTTTTAGTCTACCTGGATGACATTAATGTGTTCTCCTGAACCTTTAATAATCATCTACGATACTTGGAGGAAGTCTTCCAGAGGTTACTTGCAGCAAATCTCAAGCTCAAGCCACGCAAGTGCAACTTCTTCAAGGAGCACCTTGAGTTCTTGAGGTTCATCATTAGCCAAGATGAACTCTGCCCTGTATCTCTAAAGGTGGAAGCCATTGAGCAAATGCAGATTCCGGCCAATAAGCAGGACATGCAGGTCTTCCTGGAGATGATTGGGTACTACCAGTGCTTCATCCCCAACTTTGCATCCCTGGGTGACCCCCTGTTTCAACTTCTCCAAGCTGATAAGGAATTTTTCTGAAGCACAGCGTGCCAATCTGCTTTCAATGCTCTCAAAGAAACACTGACTGCAGCCCCTGTGTTGGCTTACCCTGACTTTGCCAAGCCATTTGTGGCTTATACAGATGCTAGTCTGACAGCAATTGGGGGTGTTCTCTCCTAACTGGACTCCAACAGACTTGAACACCTTGTTAGATACTGCTCATATACGCTTAATGTTCACAAGAGGAACTACACTGTCACCAAACGAAAGTATCTGGCTGTGATATACTCTTACCAACAATTCAGAGTCTATTTCCATGGGGTACATTTCACGGTTGTAACAGACCATGCCTCCTTGCAATGGCTGAAGACCCTCAAGGACCCAAAGGACGTCTGGCACGTTGGGCCATTAAACTTCAGGCTTATGACTATGAGATCATTCATCAAGCCGGGGCAGCCCACCAGAATACTGACTGTCTCTCCTGCCTTCCCACTGTTGCCTTAGTATCTCCCATGGCTGGCATTCTCTATGCCAAGCTTATGGAGGATCCTTCTTTGTGGGAGGAGGAGCTGGTAGAGATAAAGAGAGCTCTCAAGAAGCTAACTGTTGATACCAAGGTATCTAAGGGACAACTCCTGAAGCTTTGTGAAGACTCTTGGCTACCCTACATACGCCCATCCCTACGCATGGACTCAGTGGTGGCCACTCACAAGACTACTGGCCATGGTGGCATACAGAAGATGTTAGCTCTGCTACAGCAACACCGCTTCTGGGAAGAAATGCACACTGAAATAGTGGATACGCTAGCCAACTGTCATGACTGCAACATTGAGAGGCCTAAGGTTGCCAAGTTTCAACACAGACTGGTACACCCTGGGTTTGCCTTCCACACTGTAGCCATTGACATAGTGGGCCCCCTGCCAGCTACCAACAGTTGCAACAAGTTCATCATTGTGGCAGTTGACCATCTGACTAAATGGGTAGAGGCCAAGGCAATTCCCAACCAATCTGAACTGGTGACAGCCATGTTCATCCTAGAGAATATCATATACTAACATGGTTGCCCCCAGATCCTGCTGAAAGACAATGGTACCAACTTCACCAGTTATATCATCCTTCACCTCAACCAACTGATGGGAATTTGTGAGACACTATCCACTCCTTATCACCTACAGACAAATGGCATGATAGAGCGCACTAATGAGAGCCTGGTCCAGATACTCTGGAAGCTCAGTCACCAACATGAGACTGAATGAGATACCTTCCTGCCTGCAACCATATTTGCATACAACATTGGGTACTATCAGGCCACTGGCAAGCCGCCCTTTCAGCTGCTCTACAGCTGGCAACCAGGACTTTCCCCTTTACTATATTCCTTGGTAAAGCCCATCCTGGCTGTGTCCCCAGAGGCGTACCTCAACAAGCTGGTTCAAACTCTTATTTGCTTGCAATCAGAGGCCTACACTGTAAACTTAAACCATAAGTTGCAGGACCTAGAACAAGCTGCATCCAAACACCCTGCCTTACCCACTTGCCTGGTAGAAGACTCAGTCTACTTCTTCAGCAATAGAGGGTACAGCCGCAAATCCAAACTTGTCTCTCTTTGGCAAGACCCAGCTCAAGTTATCCAGAAGACTGGCCCCAACTCCTACACCCTTAAGGAGCCCCATTCTGGGAAATTGATCACTATAGTACACGCTCAGTATATGTGTGCTGCTCCTAGTGACCAAGAGTAAGCCCCAATGAGGACAATAACCCAAAAAAACAAAAGCCTAATTAAAAAAATTCCATGGGTTGTTGTCCTGTTTGCAATAGTGTTGCACCAAAGTATGAGAAATAAGAATAAAAGAACAAGGTGTTTATTGGAGACTGACAAGACTCTTCCAGTACCGCATCAACTGTTCTACCACCTGAATGACAGCCAAAAAACACAACTGGTTGCCTACAAATTCACGAAGCCGATGACCAAGGATTGGACAATGAACTCCCACCAAGCAAGACACACAATTGACCCAACACTATAGCCGCTACCTAGAGACGCCAAGCCATTCTTGACCCTGTTGTCTAATCCAGTGGAGGGAAATGTCACAGATCCTGAATGAATTAGACGTAAAATTGTCCATCTAGGGATTAAGTGATGGAACAATTGCGCGGTTGCACTATTGCATCCTAATTCTAATAGTGATAAAGACATTTAAAACACGCTTTAAACAGGTGTTTGATTTGCCTTTCAATTGTACACAAGGCACATGCTTCACTTACGGGATTATAAATAGAACAACTAAGTTATTTATATCTACCTCCTTAAGGGAAGCCGCGAGGAAGCGGTTGTTCTCTTGCGCGGGGCTTTTAGCTGTGCCACTCCACTCCCCTCCATTTGGAAAGTCCTTCTTTCTGTGCCTCCCTGCCTCTGGTGGCAATTCCCCTGCCTTACATTATATAAGTGTGATGCTATCTAAATAAATACCAGTTTTGTCTATACACCTTTTATTCTTCTGTCCTTCATAGGCTGTCACTATACCATCAACAGGTATAGTATTAAGAATTAGGTCACTGACTAACTATTTGTAGAAACTAGCAACCCTTTGCTGCAACTTTTACAACAAGTGTCAAGTACAATAAGAGTGTATTATTGTTACTTCGGAATCTTGCTAAACCACCAAAGACAGTGTTGCGTCCCAAAGACCACAGGACTCACATATCACTTGGTACAAGCAGCAACGGAACACAGCCTGTTGCTGCATCCATTCACACCAATTGGAAGCACTTCTGTCTTCATACAGATCTCCTCATCCCAAAATGCATAATACAACTAATAAAAACTATATCTCTTCTTCTTTAAGAACCAAAAATCTTGACAAAGATTAGACACAAAATCTTGTTTGAGTTTATTCTGAGAGTAAAAGATAAAATTCTAAAAACTTTTCAATTTCAGCACATTTTTATCTACCTTGTATTTTTATTACAAAAAGAAATCTCTTAGCTTCTCTTTAGTCTATAGTCATTTTAATTTTTATATTAAGAAATTGTCTTCTGGACTCGAAGTTAACGTCTTAAAAAATCAATTTATGCGCTCTCTATTATAGGCACCTGAGCCTAAGGAATTTTCTAGGAACAGTGTAATGTATTTCATAAAGATTTTGGCTCGGGTTTCTTATCACCTGTTTATTTTAAAAATGTCTTATTTTTAATAAATTTCAAGGGGATGCATGTACCAGGCATGAATTTAACATTAGATAAAGATAAAGAGAAAATGTTTATCATCAAATTTAATAAAATAAAAAGCGCTGACTAATTTTCATATACATCACCCTGATTAAATTCATTTAAGAAGAACTGGATTTGAGCTCCTAGATGTACTCACGGGCATCAAGATTGGCTTAGTGGTTCTAGATATGATGACGTTTTCAAAGTGCTGCTTGGTACGAGTTTGTTTTAATTGGTTTGGCTTTTAGCCCACAACTTGCCGCTTAACCTTTCTAACACTAACCCTGCTTCTCGACATCTAGAAAGATAAAACTATCAAATTTAGTACTTTTAGGATCAAAATTATGATAATCATCTAGGTACTCAAGTTTTTAATATTTTTTGCTTCTCATATTTCAATTGCTTTTTTACTCAACTGAATATTAAGTGGACCTATACGGAACCAGAAATGTGAATCGGAACATTATGGAGTCAGTAGATCAAATGGTTTTAAGCATCCAATCACAAAAAAGCCGCTCTGGTGCCAGATTTGAATCTAGACCAAATCTTAGTTAAAATGTGGTTGCCCCGTCCAACGGCAGGTATAAAATTGAATCTTATATATCAATTCAATATATTTTATCAGATATTTAGGTTGGTATTAATAATAACCTAACCAATTAAAAAATCTCATAAAAAGCCCTCTTAAAAGCCAAATTAAATTTATTTACTTAAATATTTTACATATTACATGCATAAATATGAAATTGTAAATCTGAATAAGTGAAATATTACCATTCAGTTATCAAAATAAATAATTTTAAATATAAATTAATACTTAAATTTTTATAAAAAAATTAGAACTAATATGTAGCTTTAAAATAAGCTATTGAACATTAAAATTGGCTTAGTATTCACAGAGTTATGTTATTTTAAGTTTTTATTTATTTGTAATATGAGTGAATTTAGATGGATCAAGTTGAGTTCGGGCCTTTGATTATGACAAGAGCTCGATTTCAGCACTTAACTATATCTCAGCATCTAGAGCAGTTTGAGCTATCATGTTTGGTACCATTTTGATCGAAATCATCTGAAAAATTGATCTATGCCCTCTAAATTTCATTAAAATCATTCTATTGAATCATAATTATACCATAGCCTTTTTACTCCACTGACATCCTAATCAGATAATGCAATGGGAAGCAGGGTTAACTCTGAAAGCATCTGCAGCCACTTGGATCAGGCATAAATCCGAGTGGAATAGTATATCATTTCACTTCAAGCTAAACAAAATTGAAATTTGAAAGCCAACCATCTCTTACTTGAACTGATATTTATATGTATAATTTGAATAAAAACTCTTTAAATTGATCAAATTCTCTTTTATTAAGTTAATTCAATCCACAGCATAGAGTTCAAACATCCAATCATATAAAAGAATACTAAATCAATCCAAGTTTCAATTTTATTCTCAAACAATCTGTTGCTCCCCTTCTAATTTTAATATACACTTTCCGGACCTGGATAATTATACAGATAAGCATCTTTGTTATGGGTGAACCACAAATTAAAAGCCATGTAATTATACATAAATATATTAAAGTTTGAGCAGCCTATAATCTTATTTCTACATAATTTAGGCTACACTTCACTTAATTTAGCTTAAATACTTTCAAAGATAAATTGTAGGGGTGCATGTAAGGATGAACCAGTTAAAGCGTTTAGCTTGTCCATCAACTTTATAAATGAAATAGTGTAGAAAAATCAATTCACTTTAATTCCTTACAGCTTGAGTGCACTTGGGCTGATATTACAAATTGACAGACCAGCTTTTATATATTGATGTCACTGTGCATTTTGATGTAGAAAATATTCCTAATTCAACTCATTGTAAGGAGGCTAGCTTATTTCATTGAATCATAATCCAACCTATGTAGAGTCAGCTGATAGAGTCAGATGATCAAGGATCTGCTATCCAAGGAATAGCTGCAAGCATCAGCTTACATTCTCATCTGGGACTATTTAAATTTAAAACTAAAAAAGTTATTGTTGAATTCAAAGGACAGAATAAAAAATTATAGCAGCAGGAACAAAATATGACTAAAAGTATTCAAATTCCTTTTATAAAGGCTTGAAACATCCTTGTTGCCTGAGGCCATAAGATCTAAAGTCACATGCCATTGGATAGAATCTGCATAACTTACAGGAGCTTGTAATCCATTTTGTTCTAGAATGAGCTCATTTTAGCTGGTGCTTATCTGCTAGCTTTAAAATAAAAATTATTAAATTTTAATTTGGCCAAAAAATAATCTCAATAGCTTGAGATAAAGCAAGCTGATATTACACATTTGTTTGCTTTGGTTGATAGAGGATCATTTGATATTCACTCATTAGAATTAATGATGTAAGACAACATGGCATCAAGATTCCATCTGATCCAATATCAATGTTAGAATTGCCACCAATACCTGATAGAAGATAACACTTATCAGTTGCCTTTATATTACTTAACATCTTTAACAACATATAATTACCTAGCTTCACAGGCTAATGATACTTATCTAATTTATGTTGAAATATTGTAACAATGATTTTGGGTTTTCAATTCTATTTGAGTAAATTTAATTTTAGTAGATCGAATATTCTGAGATTATAGCCACTAGATTAAAGAGCTTCTTTAAAGTAAAAGAGAACATATATCAATAAATATAATCCCATAGTTTAGCTTACTTAAAAGTAAACCCTTCATTGTAGATATTAGTAATAATATTGAAAAATTATATAGTGACATGAGGTGAAAAACCACAAAATATTTCAATGCTTTATTTTATGTGATACTCAAATAGAAATTAATGATTCAATATGTATATTAGGTACTAATGCAGTTAGATGTAACTTATAAAGGAATAAAAATAGATTTCTTTGATTGTTGATTAGTTGTATAGTCTTTGGCCCGGCGGTGATGACCATGTCCCATAGCCTGAATGTGAGCATTCAAATGGTTCAAAGCACCATAAGCTTTCTGGCAGCCCATGAAGCAGCACTTGTAAATCCGGTGTACTTCACTGTAGCGCTTGCGGTAACGCTTCTGAAAGGATTTCCCAAGAATATTAATAAAGTGCCCCTGCTTATCAACTGGTTTTTCTACCTTTATCTGTTTATTGCTGATAGGAAAAGATGATTTTAGAACAGAAGCTTTGCTTGAGAAAGAAGGGATACTCTTTATAACTTCATGTAGTGATGGAAGCTGAACAGGATAAACACAACAGTTATTCTGAAGAGGAGGTAGTATGAGATCCATGATGAGAATAAAAATATAGCTCATATTTATACCATCATAAATCATAATATGTTTATAGCCATATAAAATATATTCAGGAATGCATTTTGATGATCCTAAGTGGATAGTTTTATATTGAAGTGGCTCAATCACATGGCCAATTTAAATCATGATACTAAGTGATTTGATAGCATATCTAAAGCCTGTTAAGAAAAGCTACAGTGTGTGAAGAAGCAGTCTAGAGAGTAATCAAACAAATTCACACATGACCTGGATTGAAACTGAACTTACCACATGTCTTGGATTTCTTGCATCATGAATTCTGTATAGACCTTCCATGTTACAAATAATGTGGAGCCATGCCATGTGACTTTCTAGCTGCATTTTCCTTTCAGCCAGTTTAGCCTAAAATGTGAGAATGCATGTAGCTATGATTATTAAAGCTTAAAATTCTAGATAGACTGCAGTGCATCAATTTGATTAGTTTGATCATAGGCTATTGAATATATATTATATACTATTTTGACTAAATAAAGTAAATAAATCACAAGATCAAATTAAAAAGCATATTTATATTTTAATAGAAATTAAAGTTTTCCCTTCTTTATTTGAGATTAACCCTACAAGTTATAAATCAACTGACTTTTAAATGAAAACAGAGCATATAAGTAACTTTTTAAATTTCTACTAATATTTATTTTTCTTTGCTACATATTTCTTTGAAAATTTCATACTATACATGTAAAAATTCTATCAAATTAGAAATGCATTAATATTGATAAAATTAAATTAATAAAGATAGCTAAGTAGTTCAATGTATTAATTTATGTTAATCAAAATATAAAATAAATTTAAAGTTTGTTAAAAATAAGTTAAAATTAAGATGCATATTTATATTATATCAAAGATTTTTATAAAACCATTTATAATATTTTATATCAGTAAATGGATCAGAATCTATTGGTAAAAAATATATGTTTTAGGCCATTTTTAACACAAAAATTTATTTTTAGCCTTTTAAAAGATAGTTCTGGAATTAAATAGCAATATGTAAGGGTAATTAATTTTATTGTGTAATGTTTACCAGTAAACTATCCCCAAAACTGTATATTTGAATTGTAGATAACCAATTTTATTCCTCATACACTGATTTAATCTCCTGGTGCAGTGAAGTGCATATTTTTTCAAGATTTTTCTTATTTAAAATTATTTAAATACCTCTAAAAAATAAATATCTTAGTAATATATAACTATAATTACATTGAGAACAAACTAAGTACAGGGAGTGAAATAAATTAAAATTAAAATTGAAGATTTGGTGGTAAATACTGCTAGCAGCTATAGTAAAGTTAGAAATTTAGTTGTCTGAAAAATAAATAATGTCAAAACAGCAGGGTCAACTCCCCAGAAAAGTTCTGCAAAAGAGACTACGTGCCACTCAAGCTAAATCCTCACAACTCAAAGCCAAATGCAGAAGTCAACTTGAGTTTCCAGACAAGGCAACAAGAACCAGTAAAAATTTCTACTTAGTGGACAGCTTAATTTGATGCTCAACTCATTATAAGATCCAAGCCATATTATTCTTCAATCCAATTGAAGAATAGTCCCAATCTTGTTCCTCTTAAAATGATTCACTTGAATTATATAAGTCATAAACCTTTATAAAGATAATTATCTAGTTTTGAAATATTTTTTGCTTTTAACTTGCTAAGAAACACAGTTACAACATTGATAGCACAGAAAGGTTTTCTATCCTACCTTTTCTTCAAAATTCTTCCTGTTGACTGTACTTGCTGTGGTCAACAAATATACAAATAAATCATGTCAGAGCTTGTCAGATTCTTGGTTTAGGGCACAAGAGAGACATCTTAGAAAGGGAAAGACCAGGTCTTTAAAAGGACTGTAATGTTTTAAACAAGAAAATGCAGCACTATAACTGCTCCAGGATAAGTAATGGATGCAACCTAATTGCAGAATCCGCTCTAACAAAATTTGGTGACAATAAACACTATAGCAAACTTCTCATTTGGATTATGCTATGCTAAATGATATAAAAAAATCATCAGTTAGATTTTTTTATGGATAAAATCATATATATACAGCTTTTAAGCACTAACAGTATATAAGGACCAAACTCAAATAAATGATACAAGAATACAAGCATAGGTTTATTGATATATATATATAATATAGTATTTATAGCCTTAAGAGGCCACCATGATTGTAAAAAATATCTAGGGATATCCTGATATTTTTCACAGTAGTGAATATAAGGGCAATAGATTATTAGAAACAGGCACTGTTGGATTCTTAGTTTAGGAAACAGGAAGTTAACTCACAAAGATAAAAATCAGCTCTTAAAAAAGGCTATAATGTTGTAAATAGAGAAAGCAACACTATTACTGTTCCAAGGTAAGTAATGGCTGCAACCCAGAAGCAGAATCCTTTGTAAGATTTATCATCAGTTTATTAGACATATAACTGAGACTAATGACCATTAAAATTTATAATAACACTCTAAATGTAAAATTGAAGTTATAATGATGAGTTTATTGTTAAATAAAATGGGAGTACTATAGCCTTAGCATGCTGGAAGTTTGAAAGTAATATTATTGATATTCTCTGCAAAATTGAAAGCCAAGGTTATCAAAAGATAAATTTCACTGAAATCAGCACCTTTGTATTTATTTCTACTGAGATTGACACCTTTATTTAAATTCCAGAATAACTTATTTAGTCTATAACTCTTTTACCAAGGGATTTAGTTTTTGCTTCACTGTTTGCCTCAGACAGGATTGGTTGTTGAGTTGAGTTGATTCTTGAGCTGAGAAGTTTACCAGATATCTTATGATTGTTTTAATATCTGAAACCACTGTTTTCTCCTAACTTTCAACACTAAGTGTATAAATTATCATATTAATCCTCTACTTTCATATTTCAACATTTTCCTTATTGGCTCTTAAAATAAATCTGGTTTATTTAAATCTCTCTGATCAAGTCTTATCTTGTTTCACTTTTATTTGTCCTTCCTGTATGAATAAGCCTGAGCTACTTGTGGATGGTCTAAAGCATTGAAATATTGACAGCCTTGCTATAGTTCAATGATATAGTATCCAGTCCTGATAAAAGATTAGATTGAACCTTGAGATGTGGTAGAGACACCTCAAGTTTAATTTTGGTGAAAACCAAAATCATAACAAGCTTTACCATAAGCTTCAGCAGTAGCAAGAAAGAACTATCTCCAAGTTCCACAACATTACCAAACTAGTTGCTCTCAAGAATAAGCAGTTCAATAATCAGGACTACCAGGAGGATATGCAAAAGGTTTAAAAAAGAATTATATTGTAATCAAGGTAAAGAAGTACTTAGAAGGCTTGATCACTGACCTTGGTGGTGGCATTGGCTGAAATAAATAAGCTGTGTCTTGCCTTTCTAGTATATTTTTAATTTTTTACTTAGTTATAATTTTTGGATATTGATCATCCTTTTATAATTATAAATGGTAAATTAGAGGGCTACTTTTTGGGTTGATATATATAAGATATGCTATGTTTCATATTTTAGCAGTAAAACCTAAGGTATTTTCTTTTTTATACAAGATCCCTCAAATAAACATGGACAAGCTTTATTTTATTTTCACTATGTTATAAATGGGTAAAGGCTATATTTTTATCATTAGAATTATTAATTTTATAATAAAAAACAATCAAGTAACAAGTGTAATTTGCATAATGTTGAGTATATACTTATTAGAAGTATAATAAACAAGATAAAGGGGGAAATTAAGAAGAGAAAGACACTTTATTATATATGAGTTTAGAGTATTATATAGTATCATGAAAAGCTATATGTTGTCCATGTACAGCATAGTAGCCATGGGTCTTGTCTAAGTAGTGTTTCTCTTAGGACTCAAAATGTTTGATCACCATAATAGATGAGCAAATGATAGGGGTACAACCAAATTTATGATTAGTTGGGGAATAATTTGGAGAGTCACTTGGGAAATTGCTTTCCCAAGAGAGAGTAATCAAAAATGTTACAATATCTCCCCCTGGGGTTCTGAAAGGTGAAACCTTAGGGCCTTTCTTGAGACTTTTGGGAATTTGGGCTTGATATTGATCCATTTTTGCATTGAGTACATGAAGTTGGGAGTTGTGTTGTGCTGTTCTTGCTTTGCACAGGCAGAGTCAGTCATAGTGCATATGCTTGAGTTCTTTTCAAGCACCAATACCTTTGACAAGGTAAGTGTCATTTGGATTGACTTTCATGACAATTCCTGGTCCTTGTAACCCTGATTCTAGTTTGTGCATATCATGATTAATAACCCAGATCTTGTCCCCAACTTGGAAGTGTTCCTGTTTTAACAGAATTTCTTCCCTCTCAACCCTTTCCTTTTCTTTGTTCTCTTGGTCTTTTCTGGCGCCTTGTACATCAGGGTCATTGTTGTCTAGCACTTTCTTGGGCAGAGGTAATTGTGGTCCTGATGTATTGCTAACAATGACGGGTTTATGATCATAGAAAAGTTTGTATAGGCTTTTGCTTGTATTGCAATTAACTTGTGTTCTGCACACCATAAGTGCAGTTGGCAACATATCAATCCAGGCTTTTGGATTCTTGGCAGATAACTTTCTGAGTGCCTCTACTAGGGAACCATTTAGTCTTCCAACTCTTCTGTTTGCTTTTGGGTGGTAGAGGCTGGCTATGGTGTGTTTATTATGTTTTTGGCAAGATAGATATTGGTGCCAATGGCTTTAAGCTTGGTTCCTCTGTCTGTGATTAGGAGTTCAGGTTTCCCAAACTTATGTATGATTTCTTTGCCAATAAATTTTCTGAAATTTTTTTATGTTCTTTTATAGCTTGTGCTACAGGCCACCTAGTTGCATAGTCAATAGCTTTTATAATGTAATTTTTGCCTTTGTTGCCAGGCATTGGTTCCACAATATCCAGTGACCACACTTTGAAAGGCTGTATGATTGACACTGGTATTACTGACTTGATTGGTGCTGTGAAGTGGGTGTACTTTTCACAGGCTTCACATTGGTCTAGTACTTCCTTGATGATGTCCAGTATGTTGGACCACCAGCAGTGTGTCTTGAGATATTCATTTAGATTTTTGATAAGGGTGTGTCCCAGATCTTTGTGGTATTAAAGGATTGTGTCAATTTTTTGTTTTGACAGAACTTAGGATACATTATTGTCACTTGGTAATATGTGGTGTAGTGTGCCATATACGCTTTTGGAATAGGTGTTTGTTCTTGAGGACTTTCTTGTGGACGTCCATTGGTGTACCAGGTGGGAACCCTTCTTGGAGATTTCCCATTATTGACATGGGCTAATCAGAGTCTCAATCTGTGCATAGGAGGTGTTTACAGTATAGCCTTGGAAGGGCATTTGCGGTAAGCATTTCCTTGCCTGGCTTGTATTCAATTTGCACAGGGTATCTCTGTATGAGACTCATCCATTTGGCTTGTCTTCTTGACAGGTGTTGTTGAGTCTTATATAATACCAATGAATTGTAGTCAGTTAGAACTTTGAATATCTCTGCACCTTCCAGGTATTATTGCCACTCCATTAGACAGTGGAAAATAGATATCAGGACTTTGTTGTATATTGGATACATTTTCTCACTATCAGAAACCTTTCTTGATTCATATGCCACGGAGAGGAAGTCATTTTCTGCAGTTTAAATTTGGAGTACTCCTCCTATTGTGTGTTTGGAGGTGTCAGTTTCTAGCCTGTACACTCCTTCACAATTAGGATATTGAAAAATAGAAGAAGTGATCATACATTCTTTTAATTGCCAAAAGTGTTGATCTCTCAACAGTGTCCATACAAATTTTTTGTCTTGCCTGTAATTGCAGGTAAGGGAGCAGTCAAGGTGCCCCAGTCAGAGATGAATCTCCCAAAATAGGCTATCATGCCCAGGAACGCACAAAATTCACTCTTATTTTGCAGTGCTGGCATGTTGGTTATGGCTCGTATCTTTTCTGGGTTTGGCTTCACTCCATCCTTGCTGATAATGTGTCCTAAAAACAGGAGTTCTGTTGAAAAGGAGTCACATTTTGAGGGCTTGACTATGATTTGGTTATCTTGAAGGGTGTGGAGGACCTGGCAGATATCTTTCCAGTGTTTTTCCTTAGTTGGGCTGTATATGATTATATTGTCAAGGTAGACAATAGCCCTTTTTCAACTGTTTTTTTAAATCTTTGTTCATAAAGGTCATGAAGGTACTTGGTTCTTTTTCATACCAAAGTTGAGGACAACACATTAAAATGAGAAGTACTTTTTTCTGAACTCTGTTTTAGGTATGTTCTCTTGCTTAACACGGATTTGGTGATAACCTGCTGTCAAGTCAATTTTTGTGAAGAATTGGGACCCCCAGAGCATCAAAAAGATTGTCAATCAGGGGCAGGTGATAATTGTTCTTAATTGAGATCTTGTTGAGAGCCCTGTAGTCTGTGACCAGGCAGAGTCCACAATATTTCTTTTTCTAAAAAAAGACAGCCACACCAAAAGAAGATTTAGAGGGTTATATGAGTCCTTTTAAGGGCTTTGTCTAGATATGACTTTAGCGTGTTGTCCTATTGTGGTTTTAGACAGTAGATAGGGCGTGCTTTTGGCACACTTTTTTTGAGGTCAATTTTATGCTAGATGCCTTGGTTGGGAAGTAGCCCTGGTAATTTTTTTGGAAAACAGAAGGGAATTCTTGGATTAGCTGTTGTTGAATTGGGTCTTGCTTGTGTGAGGTCTCTACATTTTTAAATTGGATAATCTCATACATGCAGGTATTCTAATTGATATTGATAGGGTCTTTTTCCTCTTCTGTTTCTGTGATTTTTACAAATACATGGTCTCACATAAGTATGTCAAGGTGGGTTGGATTCACTTGGGGTGCACCTCACCCTATTGTATGGTGAGGGTAGCACTATCCCAGTTAATATGAGGGTTGGTCTTTCTCATCCAGTCCAGACCAAGTACAACATTGTACTTGGGGATTGCTATGATTGGATCACTAAGAGTAGTCTGTAGTCTTCTATCTGGGCACACAAGAGTTTTTCTTCCCTGGTGACTGGTGCGCTCCTGTTATCTGCCATTATAACTCTCTTGAAATTACTTTAAACTGTGGCTAGTTTCACAAGGTTGGCAAATCTTTTGTCAACAAGGGATCGGTCTGCTCCAGTGTCAAATAGTGCTGTGCTCTGATATCTGCAAGAGCAAAAAGACTAAGTGACAAGTTTATTTCCAGTTTGGGCAGCAAATAGTATAGGATTGCTGGAAGGTACTTGGATCATGGTAATTGAGTCCATGTCCTAGTTCATGTACAAGTCTTGCAAAGTGGGGGAGAGCAGCTTGCCTAAGCACTCCACTGAGCCTTTTCCTCCTTGATGCTCATTTGATTTACTTGAGTGGTACAATTTTGCCTCAAGGGTGAGTATTATTGGCTTGGTTGTTCTCCTTAAAAGGCTGAGGGCCCTACTTTGCTGTGGGACTTTCCTTTATGTTTTTTTTGTTACACACAGGTTGTCAGACTTTTGAGCTGTGTGTTTTCCTTCCAATAATACATCTTTGAGGTTCTTTCAGCAAGTCATGTCAAACTGTTTTCTAATGTGTGTGGGGAGGCCATTGTAGAAGTCTAAATGTGGCCTGGGCTTGTAAAAGTTGATGGTGCTGGGAGCTTGATTATGTATGTCTTTGTAGGCTGCAATGTACTCCTTGTCAAGTTTATACTTCTGGGAAGTATAATAAACTAAATAAAGGGGAAGATTAAGAAGATAATGATACTTTATTGGATATGAATATAAGATATTATATAGTATAATGACAAGCCACATGTTGTCCATGTACATCATGGAGATCATAGGGCTTATCTGAGTAATGTTCCTCTTGAGTCACAAGGCTTAATTAAGTTGTGTTCCATTTAGGACCTAGATTGAGTGATCCCTGTCATAGATGGTTAACTGATAATGGTGCCACCAGTTTATTGCCTGGGCGGTAAACCACTCGGTGAGCCGCTCAGTGATTTACTTGGAGTGTTAATTCCCTGAGAGGGAGTAATCAAAGATGTTGCAACATCTCCCCCTGGGGTGCTGGAAGGCGAAGCCTTGGGAACTTTCTTGAGAGTATATGGTATACAGGCTTGATATTGGTCCAGTTTGGCGTTAGGTACAGGCAGCCTTGAATTTTGTTGGGCTGCTCTTGCTTTACACAAACAGAGTTAGACATGGTGAATACGTTTCAGTTCAGTTCAAGCTCCAATCCCTTTGATGAGGTAGGTGTTATTGGTCTTCACCTCCATGAGAATGCCTGGCCCGCGTAACCCTGGGTCTAGTTTATGTTGGTTGTGATTGACAACCCAGATCTTGTCTCCGACTTGGAATCTTTCTTGTTGCAATAGGATTGCTTCCCGCTGAACCCTTTGTTGTTCCATTGCTTCTTGGTCCTTTCTGGCTTGTAGTACTTTTGGGTCATTGCTGTCTGGTATCTTCTTTGGAAGTGGCAGTTGTGGTCCCGTGGTTGTACTGACAAGCGAGGGTTTCTGACCATAGACAAGTTCATAAGGGCTTTTGCCCGTATTGCGGTTGACTTGTGTTCTACAGACCATAAGAGAGGTTGGTAGCATATCAACCCAGGCTTTTGGGTTGTTGGCAGATAAATTACTGAGGGCTTCCACTAGGGAGCCATTTAGTTGTTCTACGCGTCCATTTTGCCTGTGGATGATATGGGCTGGCTGTGACGTTTTTTATTCCATTTTTGACAAGATATATGTTGGTGTCAATAGCTTTGAGTTCAGTGCCTCCATCTGTGATTAAGAGGTCAGGCTTTCCAAACATTGCTATGATTTCCTTGCCAATGAATTGTCTTAAGTCATTGCCTTTGTGCTCCTTTGTGGCTTGTGCTACGGGCCATCTGGTTGCATAGTTAATGGCAGTGATGATGTACTTCTTTCCTTTTCTTTCACCAGGCATAGGTCCCACAATATTGAACGACCATACCTTGAAGGGCGTGTGATAGATACAGGTACTACCAACTTGGGTGGAGCTTTGGTTTGTGTGTACTTCTCACAGACCTTAATTGTATCTAATACCTCTCTGATATCATCTAGCATATTGGGCCACCAGTAGCAAGTCTTGAGATATTCATGCAAGTTTCTGCTACGGGTGTTCCCCAAGTCTCTGTGATAACGGAGGATTGTATCAATCTTTTGTGTTGACAGAACGTAGGGTACTGTGTCACCATTTGGAAGGATTTGGTGGAGGGTACCATATACGTTTTTGAACAGATGTTTGTTCTTGAGGACTTTCTCTTGGATGTCCATTGGTGTGCCAGGTAGGAACCCTTCCTGGAGATTCCCCATGATTAACATGGGCCAGTTGGGGTTGCCATAAGTGCAAAGGATGTGTTTATTGTATAGCCTTGATAGGACGTCTGCAGTAAGCATCTCTCTTCCTGGCTTGTATTAAATTTGCATGGGGTATCTCTGTATGGGACTCATCCATTTGGCTTGTCTTCTTGACAGGTGTTGTTGTGTTTTAAAGAATATCAACAACTTGTGGTCAGTGAGTACTTTGAACGTCTGGGCCCCTTCTAGGTAACATTGCTATTTCATGAGACAGTGTATGATGGCAACCAACTCCTTATTGTGTATAGGGTATCTTTGTTTGCTGTCTGATAGTTTCCTTGATTTGTATGCTACAGGGAGAAAGTTCTTTTGGGCTGTTTGGATACAGCTGACCCCCCTATGGCATAATCAGAGGCATTGGTTTCTAGTTCATAAATACCCTCATGGTTTGGGTATTGCAGGATGGGGCATTACCCATGCACTCTTTCAGTTGGCAGAAATGTTGGTCTTGTAGGGGTGTCCAGAAAAATTGGTTGTTTTTCCAGTGATGGCTGACAAGAGAGCTGTTAGGGCGCCCCAGTAAGGGATGAACCTGTGTACATAGGCTACCATTCCAAGGAAGGTGCAGAGTTTGCTCTTGTTCCTTGGGGCTAGCATCTCTGTTATTGCGCGTATTTTTCTGGATCTGGCTTGATACTGTCCTTGATGATGATATGGCCAAGGAATGGAAGTTCAGTTGAGAAGAACTCACATTTGGATGGTTTGCAACTAGTTGGTTTTCTTTAAGGGTACAGAGGACTGCATGGACGTCTTCCCAGTGTTGTTGTAGGTTAGGGCTGTAAATGATGATGTTGTCCAGGTAGATGATTGCTCTTTTCCCAATGTGTTCCTTGAATACTTCATTCATGAAGGTTACAAAGGCACTGGGAGCATATGTCATGCCAAAATTGAGGACAACACATTCAAAGGAACCATACTTGGTTCAAAATGCGGTCTTTGGAATGTCTTCAGGTTTCACACAAATTTGGTGGTAACCTGCTGTCAAATCAATTTTTGTGAAGATTTGGGACCCCCCCAGGGTATCAAAAAGGTCATCAATTAGGGGCAGGGGATACCTGTTCTTTATTGTGACCTCACTGAGGGCCCTGTAGACTGTGACCAGCCAAAGGCCTCCATCTTTCTTTGCCACAAAGAAGACAGCGGCGCCAAAGGGTGATTTTGAGGGTCTGATTAGGCCTTTCTCAAGTGCTTTGTCAAGGTAAGCTTTCAGAGCGTTCTCTTCTTGTGGTGTGAGGCGGTAGATGGGTCACGCTTTGGGCACACTACCCTTTAGGTTGATCTCATATTGAATACCCCAATCAGGGGGCAGCACAGGAAGTGTTTCTTGGAATACAGAGGGAAATTCATTGGCTAGCTGATCTCTAATTAGGTTCTGTTTGTTTTGAATTTCTGTGTTTTTGAAGTGGATGACTTCATATAAACATGTGCTCCAATTGATTTTACTGATGTCAGTTTCTTTTTCTGTTTCTATGATCTTTACAAATATGTGGTCCTTCATGAGAGTGTCAAGATGTGTCAGGTACATGTGATGGTGGACTTCTCCTCATTGGATAGTGAGGGTGGCACTGTCCCAGTTGATGTGAGGCTTTGTTTTTTGCATCCAATCTAACCCAAGTATGATATTGTATTTGGGGATTATAATAATGGGGCCACTAATTGTTATTTGTACATCTTTAATTTGGGCCCTGAAAGGTTTTGTCTTGTGGGTAACTGGTGTACTGCAGCTGTCTACCATGATGACTTTCTTGATGTTACTTCAAATGGTAGGTAACTTCATGAGGTCTGCAAAACTCTTGTTAATGAGTGATTGATTGGCTCCAGTGTCAAATAGTGCTGTGCCCTGGTATCTGCAAAAATGGAAAAGATAGGTAAGGAGTTTATTTTCAGATTGGGCGGCAAACAGTAGAGGATTACTGGAGGGAACCTAGATCATGGTGATTAAGTCCACGTCTTGTTCTCTGTACAAGCCTTGTGAAGAGGGGGAGAGCAGCTTGCCTAAGCACTCCCCTGAGCTTTTCCCTCCTTGTTGTTATCTTTGATGCTGGCCTGGTTGGCTTGTGCAGTGTGATTCCTGTTTTGAGGCTGGGTACTGTTGGCTTGGTTGATTTACTTATTGGGGCGAGGCTCTCTCTTAACTGTAGGGGTTTCCTTGCGTTTGTTGGTGGCGTGTAGATCTTCAGACTTCTGAGCTGCGTGTTTTCCTTCTAGGAATACATCCTTGAGGTTCTTGCAGCGGGTCATGTTGAACTGACGTCTAATGTGTGTGGAAAGGCCATTGTAGAAGTCCAGCCATGGCCCAGGTTCATCAAAGTTGATGGTGTTGGGTGCACAATCATGCAGTTCTTTGTATGCTGCAATGTATTCTTTGATGGTTCCTGTAATTTTGAAGGTTCAAAGCTTGGTCATAATTACCACTTCTGAGTCCTTCATGGAGAATTTTTTGAGGAATGGAATTTTAACAGTTCTTAATTTTCCTTCTGGTCAGGATGTTGGGCTAGCCATTTGGTAACAAAGCGTGAAGCAGTTCCTCTGACACAGAGGGCAATTTTGCTGACCCAGAGTCTTTGGGGATACTCCACTTGTTTGAACTTGCTCTTGGTGCTGTTGATCCAGAGCAAAGTGTTTTACCGGCGTAGTCCTGTGAAGGCGCCAATCTCAGCGGTACGTAAGCGTGAAACACAGTATTGGGTATCTCAGGTTGCGTAGGTGTTGTTGTGGTTGGCGTGGTAGTGAGCAGTCTGCGGGTTTTGAGAGCTTTTTACTGGTCAATGGGTACAAGGAGATTATTGTAGATGACAAGTCCAGGGGGGACGTCTTGTCCTACTTTGTAATCTCTCCAACTGTTAGGGAGTGAAATTGCTTGGGTTCTTTTCTTGGGAGGAATTTTTCCTTTGAGTTGGGTAGGTATGGATAACCTACCTGTGCTACCACTGTTGCGTATATACTTCTGGGAAGTATAATAAACAAAATAAAGGGGAATATTAAGAAGAGAATGACACTTTATTGGATATGAATATAAGATACTATATAGTATCATGACAAGCCACATGTTGTCCATGTACGTCATGGAGATCATGGGGTTTGTTGAAGTAGTGTTTCTCTTAGGACTCTAAATGTTTGATTGCCATAATAGATGGGCAAGTGATAAGAGTGTCACCAACTTAATGATTGGTTGGGGAATCACTTGGAGAGTCACTCAGGGAATTGCTTTCCTGAGAGGGAGTAATCAAAGATGTTGCAACAAAAATAGGATTTTAAACAATTTCTTATTTCTCATTACTATTATCAATCAGTGGGATGTGCCATCTAGAAAGACATAACCTAGAAAATGTGTCCAAAAATGCCATCTAGAAACACCTCATCTAGAAACCCTATCTTTAGCTTTTGGCTAAACAGCGCTTGATAACTTTAAATATTAATGAAGAAAAAACGTTTCATATAAAAGAATATACAAAACACAATTCTAGGCTCAATATCATTCAAGGCTTCTAAATTTGCAATAAAAATGTGAGGACATCTTGTATCAACTATAGTGTGCAAAGCTCCTAAGTCAACACATCCCAAACCAGTGATATTTCTGTGTCAAATTTTGAATCTATATTAAACATGTATATATACATATCAAAAAGTAACAAACAAAGCATACAGATAAACTCAAAATCATTCAAGAATTCCAAATCTGAAATAATAATATGGAGTTGGCTAATACTGACTATAGTGTACAAAGCTCAAAAAGTCAATACATCCCAAAACAGTGATATTTTTGTATTAAATTTTGACCCCATATCAGCATCTATATACTAAAAATAAAGTAAAAATCAAATATTCAGAAGAAAAGAACTCATTGGTAAAGAAAGTGGATTATACATTATATCCAAGGTCTGTGGCATTTCCTTTGAGATGGATAAGGCAGCCTTCTCTGGTGTCATAGGCCAAAACCTCTTTAGTAACACCAGCAAACTTGACCTGCTGGCCAGCATGCTTAGATACAACAGCTTTTCCTTTGATGGCCTGGGAGTATAGGTGATCTCTGTGAGCATGCTGAATTTTTAGCACGTTGATGACCAAATTAAACATGGGCTTCCTTATCTTGACCAGGTGGGCAAATTAGTTGTACCAACCTTCAAGTGATAAAGTGGTTTTGATGATGCCTTCCTTAACTTTATTACAGCAGTTCCAATTAATTGAGCCACTGCCCTTGCAAATGAGGCAATGCCCCTGAAACACACCCACCCACTGGTAATCAAAGTACTTGATGAAGGGAGCTAGTGCTTTTTTATGTTCAATGATGTAATTGTCCTTGAGAAGCTTGTCATAGAAAAGGTTAACCTATGTCAGGATTGATAATTCTTTCCCCTTGGAAACACAAGCCCAAGAGTGGGATTAAAACCCTGACCCTGGATTTCTGAGGGCCGCCGGCCCCATGGACCAAGGGCCCGCCTGCCTGCGTTTTCCTGAGACTGAGCCTCCACAAGCTGAAGCCCCAGCTAAGTCCCAAAGTCAGAATACCAGCACAGGTTTGACTATGGTGGTGCCCAAGGAGGAGCTTATCAAATTGCCTAATGAAGGCAGAGAAAGTTCCTCTGTGAACTTCATGAACTTGAAGACCTCTCAGGTAACCAATCAGATTCAATTGCCAAATGAACATAGGCCTTAGGCCCAACCCTGTGGCCACAGCCCAAAATCAAGAAAATTGAGTGATTGATTTGGACATTCCAACCAATGAGAGAACACCCAGCCAAGGTGCCATTTTGCGGCTCCTGCACCTGGGCCTCCTGGCCTCCTGCCCAAATTTTTCCCAATATTTTGATGAAGCCCTTATGAAAAATACTAATTTTGGAGGCAGAATGCTATATATGCCTATAGATTCTGCGCTCAAACCTTATTGCCATTTTTTGAATAAAGGCTATGTTATTTTGGCTCACACAGCTACTGCCTTATTTTGTATTTGCCATCTATCAATTCAGTACAAGATCTCCTGGCCCTCCTGCCCTTCTGGCTTCAGACTTCTGTTCTCCAGGTGTTCCCTTTGGCCCTTCCCACTTCACTGATTATCCTTTAAAACCTGAATATAAGGACTATACCCTGGAGAAAATACTTGAACTAGATCCTTTGGCCTGCATACAATATGCAGTTAGATACAACTATCAAGGCATGTGGATATTATCAACACCCAAATTGTTTAGAGGAAAGTTCAACTACTTTCCTGCTTACAACCTCTGCATGAAACCACCTGTGATCCCCAAGCCTATGCCTGCCTCCTCACCCAACCTCCCAACTGACCACACTGGCAAGCTAATTGGGATTGTGTAAATCACCCTCACATGGGTGATTGATACTATAATCCTGGCCGCTGGTCCAGGGTGATGAAGTCCTTCTCTTACCTTTTTAAGTTAGCTCCTCTCTTGTGGTGGGCTTTACCCACAAAAAATCTGGCCCAAATTACCCCTGAGAACAACGGGCCAGCTGCCCAAGACTGGATACCTGAAATTATTGCAATCCTTTTTAAACCTGGTACCCTGAGCCCCAAGATGTTGTTATTTCTTGGGGCATCTTATATTCTTTTTATTGATAATCACTTATTATACCAATAAGATGACCATGAACCTGATCTCTTCCATGTTGAAGAATGTGAACCCAAATGACCCAAATAAAACCAATACTGCCGCTGCTGATGCAACCAAGATTCCCTCTTACCAAGTTCAAAATGTGATTGTAAATCAATCCCTCATAAAAGTGGAGATGGCCCAGATGGGGAAGCTTACACTCAAGGAAGCTTGACGCGCCATGCCAGTCCTCTGCTTGCATTTCCAATTCAACAACCCTCCTATGCCAGTGAGACCAAGAAGTTATCTGGGGTTGCTTCCATGCTCTTAGGAGACGCCTTAGACTGGTTTGACAAAGCCACAGCGGAAGATGTGGAATTCTGCTTGGACTATGCCAAGTTCAAGGCAAATTTAATGGCCACCAGGGAAGATTGTGACACTAAATCTTATGGCTTGAACTCCTTGCTAGAAATCCGACAAGATTCTTGAACCATCCAAGCATATAATGACAAATTCCTTAACTGAAAACCCACACTCAACTTGAGGACAAACTGGAAGCTATCATATTCCAGAAGGGGGTGAACCCAGCCTGAAGTACCTGCTAAAACACCACCCTCTCACATTGGATTGGAAGAACTGGTCCCCCTGTGCAAGGGCCTCAGCATAAACCAGGAAAGCGCCAGTACAACCCAGCACTGCCAGACCCAAACCCCTGCACCCAACAGAGTGGGGATGGCCCCTGAGGAGCTTCAAAGACACTATAGAGAAGGACTCTGCTTCCACTGCCACAAAACAAGGAACTTGACCAGAGCCTGCCCTAGGAAAAACCCTGCCCTCATTTCTTTGTCCCAAATAAACACTTCCTCCCAGTCTTACAAGTTTATCCTAGTATTAGTCAACATCAAAGGAACACTCCAAAGACTGAAGGCATTCATTGAGACTGGAGCAGACAATAGCTTCATTGATGCTGACCTAGCTCAAGAACTAGGCCTGTCTGCATCTGAGAACTGTCTTCAGATCATCATGGGAAATAGCACAAAAAATAAAGTATACAAATGCAAGCAAGAACTGAATCTGGTTATAGGAGATAATACATACCCATTGTCTCTCATCCTGCTGAAAGGCAAACCACACCCCCTATCCTGGGATATTCCTGATCCAACAGACACAGCCTCATCCTCAACTACCAAGAACAGAACATCACCTTGGGAAATAAAGGAAACCTCAACACCACACCCTTTTGAACCAACCTAGAGGAATTTATCCAAGGACTTATGAACATACAAGTAGAACTTATTGTGGGAGTCATAACTGCTTCTCTATAAAGATGGAACCACATTTTCAGCAAGGAAGCAGCAACCCGTCTCCCTGAACACACAAAGTATGACCACGTCATTGACCTCCTGCCTGGCACCAAACCCAAACATGGCCCCATTTATATCTGTAATCACAAAGAGCAGTTGGCAATGAAAGCGTACATTGAAGATATGTCTAAAAAGGCTTCATCTGTGTGTCCAAGAGCCCTTGCTTGTCACCAATGCTGTTTGTGGGCAAGAAGGACGGCGGTATGCGCCCATGTGTTAGCTACCAGAAGCTAAACAATAACACCATATAGAACCGCTACCCCATTCCTAATGTTAATGACTTGTGTGATGTGTTGACAGCGCCCAGGTATACTCCAAGATTGACCTCCAAGACACGTTTAATCAAATCCAAATCAAAGAAGGCAACAAGTATAAAATAGCATTCCAGATCAGATATTGACTCTATGAATACCTGGTGATGCCATTTGGACTATGCAACGCCCCCAGCACTTTCTGGCACATGATCAACACAGTTCTGGGCAAATACCTTGACCAGTTCTGTGTTGCCTACCTTGACAACATCCTCATCTATAGCAAGACCCACAAAGAGCACCTACTCCACCTGGGCCTCATATCTGAAAAACTAGTAGCAGCCAACCTTCACATCAAACTCAAGAAGTATGAGTTCTTCCAAACTGAGGTAGAATTCTTGGGCTACTTAGTACAAACCAGTGGATTTGCCATGGCCCAAGATAAAGTGGACGCGGTCACAGCTTGGCCCACCCCCACCTGTTGGAAAGATTTTAGGAGTTTCCTGGGGCTAGAAAACTACTGTAGAGATTTCATCAAAATATTTTCTCAGATTACTCTGCCCCTGACCCGCCTTTGCTCAGACAAAGTCCAGTTTGAGTGAAACCCCAACTGTGTTGTTGCCTTTGAGGCCCTGAAAACGGCCTTCACCTCTGCACCTGTGTTGGCTATGCCTGACCACACAAAGTGTTCATCCTTGAAACCAACACTTCAGACTTTGCCCTGGGAGGGGTGCTTCTTCAGGAAGGAGGGGATGGTATTCTACATCATGTAGCATATTAATCCAAAAAGATGATCCCTGCCAAATGAAATTATCCTATATACAATAAAGAAATGATAGCTATAATGAAGACCCTTAAACATTGTCACCAATACCTATGTGGCGCTGAATATCCAGTAAAGGTCATCACAGACCGCAAGAACTTGGTCTACTTCTACAAACCACGTCAGCTTAACCAACAACAAGAAAGATGGGCCTTAGAACTGGCTGACTACACTCTGACCATAGACTACAATCCAGGAAATGTAAATGTGGTACCCAACGCCCTAAGTAGAAGAAATGACCTGGTGCCTATCCACATAGAAACTTGCAACCACAACACCCAAGTCCTCTTGGACCCAGTGAGCCTAGGCATTCACCTGGGATTGATGAAAATCAGAGCCAGCAAACCATAAGTACTAAAGGCCCAAACACTCAACAAATTCACCAAAATTATGATCTCTGACCTCTTCAAATCCTTGGATAGCGCCCACTACCAAAAAGGCTACTCATTGAAAGGAACAACGCTAATGCTCCACAACAGGATCTTTGTACCAGAAGGAAACATAAGAACCAACATCTTGAGAGAATACAACGATTATGAGATGGCTGGGCACCCAGGGAGACTCAAGACCCTCTGGAGCATCAGAAGAAACTTTGCTTGGCCAAAAATGAACCAAGAAGTAAGCGGGTACTTGAAGGCATGTGAGAGCTGTGGACGGACCAAAACTTGCAGAAACTTTTCTGAAGGGCTGCTAAGACCCTTGGACATACATCATGGACCCTGGAGATCTGTTTCCATGGACTACATTGTGGAACTGCCCCATCCCTCTCCTTTAATACAATCCTGGTCAGGGTAGATTGCTTCACCAAGATGGCATACTTTATAACAACCACCACCTATTGTGTGGCAGCAGAGACAGATCAACACTTCCATGACCACATCCTCACTCAACACAGGAACACCTGAGGAAATCATCACAGACAAAGGACCTAAATTCACTTCAAACCAATGGAAACAGGTGATAAAAGACTTGGGAATCAAGCAATGTGTATCTACCTCTTACCACCCACAGACAGACAGCCAAAATGAAAGAGTGAACCAGATTCTTGAACAATACCTTTGATTCTATGCCAACACTGATCAGGACAGTTGTGCCAAAATTCTCCCCATGGCCCAGTTTGCCTACAACAGTAAAGACCACGTCTCCACTGCTATGTCCCCGTTTAAAGCCAACTAAATGGCTTGATCCCACTTGGGACCCCAAGATTGGCGAGAAGAAAACTAACACCACTGGGCGCTCCTGGATTGAGCAGATCCACAACACACAAAAAGCATGCTTAACCAACCTGAACTGTGCAGTGCAAACATGCAAAGCCTTTGTCAACCACAAAAAAACTCTGGGCTACCCCTTGCAAGTTGGAAATGAAGTATACCTGGACTCCTATAATGTACCCCTACATGTGCCCTGTAAAAATTTAGCTCACAGAAGAAGTGGCCCCCACAAGATCACCAAACTAGTCAGAGAGGTTGCCTTCAAACTGAACCTATCCCTTCCTGGAAGATCCATGATGTGTTTCACCGCACCCTGTTGTTTAAAAAAGATATGAGCTTGCTCCCCCACCAATGGCTTAACACAGCCCCCACCCATCCAAACAGGCCGCTCCAAGGAATATGAAGTCAAATACATACACAGCAACAACACCCACTACCAAAAACCCCAGTACTACATCAAATGGAAAGGATACCTGCTAGAGGAAAGTACTTGGGAGCTGCTGATCAACCTGAATAATGCCCAAGAAGCTGTCCAACTCTATCTGAACAAGAAGAACCAGAAGGGAGGGCCCTTGGGGAAAGAAGGGGATGGTGTCAGTATTGGCAATTCTTTCCCCTGGAAACCCGGCCCAAGAGTGAGATTTGAACCCTGACCCTGGATTCCTGCGGGCATAGACCCCAGGGATCAAGGGCCTGCCTGGGTTTCCCTGAGACTGAGCCTCTGCAAGCTAAAGCCCCTGCTAAGTCCCAAATTCAGAATACCAGCACAGGTTTGACTATGGTGGTGCCTGAGGAGAAGCTTCTCAAATTGCCTGATGAAGGCAGAGAAAGTTCCTCTGTGAACTTCATGAACTTGAAGTCCTCTCAGGTAACCAATCAGATCCAATTGCCAAAGGAAACCACAGCCCTTAAGCCCAACCTCGTGACCATGGCCCAAAATTAAGAAAATTGAGCAACCAGTTTGGACATTCTGACCAGTGAGAGAACACCCAGCCAAGGTGCTATTTCGCCGCTCCTGCACCCAGGCCTCCTGGACACCCGCCCACATTTCCTCCAATATTTTGATGAAGCCCTTATGGAAAATGCTAAGCTTGGAGGCAGGATGATATATATGCCTGTAGATTCCGCGCTCAAATTCTTATTGCCGTTTTTGAATAAAGGCTATGTTATTTTGGCTTACACCGTTACTGCCTTATTTTGTATTTGCCATCTATCAATTCAGTACCAGATCTCCCAGCCCTCCTGCCCTCTGCCCACAGATTTCTGTCCTCCAGGTGTTTCCTTTGGCCCCTTCCATTTCATAGATCATCATTTGAAACCTGAATATAAGGACTACATCTAGAGAAATTACTTGAACTAGATCCTTTGGCCCGCATATGACCTGCAGTTAGATCCAACTGTCAAGGCCCGTGGATATTATTGACACCTGAATTGTTAGAGGGAAGTTCAACTACCTTCCTGCTACAAACTCTGCATAGAACCACCTGTGCCCCCAAGCCTATGCCCACCTCCTCACCCAACCTCCCAAATGACCACACTGACAAGCTATTCATGATTGTGTACATCACCCTCACAGGGGTGATTGACACTGTAATCCCAGCCCCTGGCCTGTGGTCCTGGGTGATGAAGTCCTTCTCCTACCTCTTCAAGTTTTTCCTCTCTTGTGGTGGGCTTTACCCAAAAAAACCTGGCCTGAGTTACCCCAGAAAAGTTGGGCTGGCTGCCCAAGACTGGATCCCTGACAGCCCCCTCCTTTTTGACTGTGGCCAGTGCAGAAAGCAACCAAACTTACTTTTAGTCTCCTTTGGGCCATCCTTGAGGAGCAGCTCAGTAAGAACTGGGTGTTTATCAGGCTCATACACAGAGCCTGGCAGTGGTGAAGGAGCGGCCTTGGTCCCCACTCTTGAGGAAATTGATAAGACACTGGCTTGAGCTGCCTCAAAATCAACCATTGGACCGGTGCAATAGGATGGAACTCTGGGGACTTTTGGATGCAGCCAGCTCCAGGGTGGCCTCTGGGGTGGCCTTCTTCTCATTGTGGCCCCTCTTCTTTGTTGGTTGTCATCTAGTGTGGGTAAAATAGCATTATGCTTCCTGCTTGAGGATGGCTTGTTTATGGATGTATTCAACTACTTTTTGTTTGGTAGAAAGAAGGAGAAAAAGGGAGCAGTATATGGCATTCACCTGGCCATAGGTGGCCTGAAGCCGGTAGAATAGCTTTGGACAAGAGGCAAGAGTCCCATTGGTAAACCTGGTGTCACAACCTTTGAGGCATGTGAGATCCTTGAGCCTCGGAAAGTACAGAGTACAGTTTGGTGAGCCTTGGCCATCATTGTGCAGGAGGGATTTTTTACCCAGCAACGTGGGGCTCTGAGCTTCTGTTAGCACAAGCTTGTCAATATTCCTGGAGCTGAAACCAATATTTGCTTTATTTCAGTGTTACTTGGTTACTTAGCATTAGAGCTTTGTCTTTTTTCCAACTCTCTCTCTCTCTCTGACTCCTATTTGGGAGGAAGCAGACATGAGTGATCAAATCAGATGAAGTAATGTCCTTATTGAGCAGAATGGCTTGACAAAGATACCAGTGCATGAGATGTCATAGTATCTCATCAGAGCCCATGCAGTCATTCTCAATAATGATCTTCTTGACCTGGGTAAAGCCTGTGGTGTTTAATCTTGGGGGCAGCCAGGACTATCCCATCAGTAGTGATGACAGGCCAGACTTTCTCCTGATGGTTGTATGTGGACAGAAACTCATCAACTACCAAGCCAGCTCACCCCTCTTTTTCATAATATGGAAGTGGTAAGGGAAGATGCCAGGCACTTTGAATTGCTATTAATATTGCAGATGTTGGCACCCGCATGCCAGTCCTGCTCTAGGATGGGCTCCTCCTCTGAGGAAGCTGAACCACGCCCATCAAATATTTGATCAGTGCCTCTTTATCTCATCTTCATCATTGGATTTGAAGTGCTGCTCCTGTTTGTCAGAAAGTTACTGTACAAAAAGAGAGTGGAGAGATGTTGGGCTGTCAGCCCCAGGGTCAGGGGAAGGTGTAGGGAATTTGGAAGGCATCTATGGGTGAATTAGTATCAGAAAAGTACAAAATATTTTGGTGGGGCAATTTCAAAGTAAAGAATGTAAAGGTTTGCAATATAAGCAAATTAAATAATTCTACATATTCCTGTAGAAAAATTCCAAAAATACAGTGCTGAAGCAGGTATTATTTTCTAAAAATATCTTTATCAGCAGAGGAAGCATGCAAAGCTTTGAGCTCTTTGGCTGCAATCATGTTTCTAGATGCCGTGGTTGGGAGACTGTATTTGAGATGGTGCTGGGCAAAGATGTGGGGATTTGGCATGTTCTTTATTCCAATTCAATAGAACAACAGTAGAGATAACACAACCAGACCAAAGAGCAAACTTTGAACCTATTGGAAACTTGCTCATACAGCTGGGGTTAAAAAGTACCCAGCTGCTTCAAGGGGATTAAAAAATACTTTTTGCAGACTTTCAAATAGTTCCTTACATTTTTTGGTATAGTTGAAACAGAGTAAACTTTAAGATTGAAAAGGGGAAACTGTTCAATTGCATTGGTGTGTTCTATAAGATATCCTATGTCCCCATACATAAAAACAGGTGGGTTTTGGTGCTGCATTGGTGGGCAACATTCCTATTGGATGCTTGGAAGCCTAGTGGGTTTTTGTAATGTCAAATTTTGCTATACCATAAACACCCCCTTTCATATATAAAACCATTAGTAAAGCATATTATTGTTGAAACCCAGATATCAATCTTCCTTCTATGATAAGGAATAAAAGCACTATACAAAAAGTGTTTTTTAATGGCTGTGTTACAGGGGATTTACTATCAATGTGGCATTGATTTGAGTTGATTTATTATATGGGGTCATAAATTAATATCATACTTTTTTCCAGATAATAAAGTAAAGGATTGGATTTACTAAAAGAAAGCATAATAATTAATGGATCCCAGATGCTTTCTTTCTAGATAGTATCATTTTCAATTGTGTATTACAGGGTACTTACTAAGTGATTTCATACTTGAACCCCCTTAATTAGATAACACCCTTTTGACATTGATTTGTGATAGTGTTTTTATGATTTGTTTTTTCAAGATGCTGTATTAGAAACAATATGTAAATATTAACTGGTTAATAATTTTTAGAAGCTTCTTTTGATTTTGCCATAGTAAATCCTGGCTCTATTACAAAAAAGCTTTTGAGGTGGAGCCATTCAAGATGGCATTTTTGAGATGGTATATTCCACCCATGGAACCACCTTCAAGACCTCCTCTGATATACCTACCACCATGGACCAAATACTTAAGCGGGGAGTGTTTAGAGGAGAGGATCTATACCATCTAAATTTCCATCACAATGATTATCACATTTCCCTTCTCCAAAAACAAAAGCTCAGCCATATGGCAATTGCACAAACAGTGGATGCTCCCTGATGGATAACCCCCAATAAAGAAACCTTCTGGTTTTTAAAGGTGGCAATCACCTAAAAATATCTCCCCTCCCATACTTGATCCTTGGATGTTGGTGGGATCAAGCCACACCAATTTTAGATTGAAAGCCATACAGTCTATCAATAATTATTCTTATGCTATTTTCTTCTTGCTTCCCCCATAGTTGCCAGGTTATTAATGCTACAGAGCATAGTTTGGATGTAAACAGTTTAAATTAGCCAAAACCGGGATCATTAAGGCTGTCTTTCAAAAAAGCAATATTTTAAGTGTAAATATTTTGGGGGAAGCACAGGTTTATTTGGGGTTTGAGACAAAGTTAAACGGAACACAGCCAAGATAAATGGGAGATGAGGAAGATATAAGTTTGGGGAAGCTAAAGTTGTGGAGGGACTTGGATATCCTTCAATTGGAATTCCCTAATGGGATACCATAGACTCCGAAGATAATTGATTCAGATGCTTGGGGACTCACAGTACTGGGGGGCCCACCTGAAGTTACGGGCAAAGGATTTTTCAACCAGGAATCCAAAAATTTTGTTCATCAGAGCTGGACTGAAATGGCCCTTGTTAAGGATGACCTCAATTCTGGTTGTGTGGATTTTCTGTAATGCAAGGTTTATGCCACCACTCAGATTGGAGTGGGTTTATGTTTTAGTCCTTTCATAAAAAATAGATCAAACTTAGGAAAGAAGAGTTGTGTAAGCGCCAAAATTTATGCAACCTGAGTCCAGAACCTGCTTACAGTGAGGCAACCAAAGTACTTAACAAAGTACTTAAGTTCTAGATCTACATCCTCTTATGGACATAGCCCATATTTCTGGATGAAATGGTCTTGTGGGAAGTGCCTTTTGCTCCAAAAGAGATATTTTAAGTTTACAAGGAGGTTTAAGTGAAGAGATCCCGGTCAACGTTTTAGAAGCAGATTAAGAGTTTAGCAGACAAAGGGTGCTAGGCTAACCTTGAGGTTTATTTGAACCTCAGAATTTTTTCAAAAGCACCAGGATCTCAGAAACTTTTGAGGTGTACTACCCTTGGTTGCGCCTCTGCAACTTGCTTGAGTTCTTGGAAATCTTCAAGGTATCTGGTTATATGCCAAACATCTGCTTTGTCTGGCACCAGGTGATCTTTAAT
>QTSX02005301.1:0-60505 GCA_014839935.2 Entomophthora muscae
TGTCAGGAATATTCCTGATATAAATTGAATTCTGACTGAAGGAAAATGTTGGGAAAAGATAGGAGAATTCCCAATTACAGAGGCCAAATTTGATAAAGAATTTCCCCCTTTATTTGGGGGAAATAAAAATCAAAATTCAGAAAAAAACGGATTTTTATAAAAACTGGAACAATTTATCATCTGGGCAGGCGCCTGCAACCCTCTGCCAGCCTCCCACCACCCCCCGCCAGCCTCCCACCCGCCAGCCAGGCTCCCACTGCCCAGCCAGCCGCCCGCTTGCCTGGCTCCCACCGGCCACCTGCTTGCCCACCCCCTCCCCCAGCGGGCTTCTGCCAACTCCCAGGCCCCATTACCCAGCCAATCAGAAGTCACCAAACCAAACAACCAATCAGAAAAGTACCTAACCACAGGGAAAAATTCAGGGAAAAATTTCTGCCCTGCAGAAGAAAGGGCAAACCCAAGTGCAGAATCCAAAAATAACCCTGACCCTTCCAAAAATAGACCAAACCAGGTCCCAAAAGTTAAAAATAATTTGACCTCAAGCCAATGGGATTCAGAGGGCCACAACACTTGCTTAGGTCTAGACCCCAGCCAAACTAACATTTCCAAATCAAAAATAGATTTGGAAAGCCCCATGAGCCTTTCCCATCAGCTGACTTCACAACCAGGGGACATCATTGGCCCCAGGCATGAATGGTCAAACCTCCAGCAGATTGCTCAAGAACAAGAATTTGGCCACCTTCTCAAACCCCATTTCCCAAAACCTTTATCCAAACTTCTGGGATCCCCAGTCCCTTGTTTTCACTCCCACTTACAAAAGTTTGCAAGTGGGGAGCACTATAAATAAAGGATCCCCCCTCAGTAATAGCTTGTGCTATTATTGAGATTAATACCCTCAATAAAGTGAAATTCAACTTACCTCTAACAAGTTAAAACTACCAATCAGCCCCTGTCAACCCTCCAATCCAAGGAAGATGAACCACCTCATCTTCACAGCTGTGCTCACAGCTTGCCTTGGGATTGGAGGCTATCAGTCAGGTCCAGAACTCTTTGGGCCATCTCTGGAAGGACTAGGTCAAGACTCCTACTATGATCCTGGTCAACTGAACTCATCCCAAACTGGACTTTGGCCTCCTTTGGTTTCTCCACATTCAACCCTCTCTATTGCCATGTACACGTCCATGTACTATATCTTGACCTACTTTGCCGGGAGTTTTGGGAGATACAATGTGCATGCAAAGATCTTCCGTTGGCTCATGACTTTGTACCCCATTGTTACCGCCTTGACTGGGTTTCAGTTTGCCAACCTGATACCCTACGTCCTGCAAGTGATACCTATCATAACTGGGTATTAAATCTGCCTACCTCCCAAGTAGGCACTTGTGTTGTACTGAGTCTATTCTTTGACCCGCGGGGGCAGCCGTAATTGCGGCGCACAACGGGTGCATTGGTACTCTGGTGTTGTGTTCCTTCCATTTTAAAATTTAATAAAATACTAAATAAATTTTAATTAAGTTACTCCTTAATTTTAATTTTTGCTTTTAACTGAATATGGATATTTAATTAGAGGTTTCCCCACCCAATATCCCAATTATAAATTTTTTATTTCTTAATTAGTTATTTCTGGTTTACAACACCCATTTTTGAATACCCAAAATAATTTCCACCCTTTTTCCTGGATTTTATGCCAAATATAAGCACCCAACACAATATTTTTAAAATTTATGTTTCAGATCTCATATCTTATTTTAGATGCCTTGGTATCATTCTTGATTACAATCCATTGCACAAACTGTGTGAGTGATTTCGTTTGTTTTTTGAGTTCCTATTGTGTTTTGTTTTTGGATTGAGTTTTGACGCACCATGTGTGGGTGTATTTTGTCACCAATTTACATAGTAAACATATTTACACCAAAAGCCAACTCACACCATTTTGTTTGTGAATCCATGTATTTTGGATTGCATTTTGAATGGTTTTGTTTTGCGCGTGAGTCCTTCTTTGCTGTGTTGACCCATTTTGCCTATTAACGCCAAAAATCCCAGTTAACGGAGTGTATATTTTAACCTGCTAGTTGGATTTTGTTTAAATCTGAAATGATTTTTTTTAAATCTGAGTTCATTTTGCTTGTTGCCATAGCTTTTAAAACTACTGTATTGGTCTCAATTGGACCACTTCCAACCTTTAAGTTTTCTTTATAATCTATAAATACAACACAAGACTCATCATCTAATTTGTTAATATCTTTTTTATATTCCTTACTTTGATGAACATAAAAGTCTTGGTGCTGCTTAACAGTATTTAAGTCATTGTCTATAGATTCTGGTAATGGTAAGTTTTTACTTTCACATTCTTCCTTCTTTTTTCTAGTGAATTTTTTAAATTAAAAATATTGCACATATCAGTTTGTTTTTTTTACTTTTTATTATATTTTTAGGGATTAATTTATAGTAAGTAGAAATTGAAACTGAAATTTCATTTTTTATTTCCATATTTTCATATATTTCTTTTTTGTTTTTAAGAGAGAGTATTTTATTGCAGCTGAGTATTCACTCATTTCCTTTTCAGTATCTTTATAAATTTTTCAGGCACTTTTTTTGTACTGTAAATTCAGAACCTGAACATAAAAATGCGGGATTGTCAAATCCTTGGTCCAAATTTCAAATCACTTTTGCGGGCAACTCAGCTGAGTGAAAAAAATATTAAATAAAATTGACCATTTAATTTGACTTTTTTATGTTTATTTAAATTGGCAAATTTTGAATCTCTTGGGCAGATAACTCAACTAACAAAAGACAAAACCAAACAAACAAATGTGGGATACATGAATCAGAAATGCGGGATTCTAATGAACAATTTGAGATTTCCTGTATGTCAAACAAATCATAGACATCATGTAAAACTTAATGAATCTGAAATTGCAGGATTGTCAAATCCAAGAACCAAGTTTCAAATCATAATTGCAAAATTTTTGAAATAAATATAATTTATGGATGTCTCAAAAAGGATGCCAAAGGATCTAGAGTGGATTTGTGCTGATTCTTTTAGGAATCATAGGCATTCTCAAAAATCACCCTATTCCAATTTAGGACGGCTAAAATTTAGATCCTACTATTCACAAAATTACCATACTTAACAATAAAATTGTCAGGGATTTCTTCCCTGACTCTTTCAATTGTTTGGATCACTTCAACAACATAGGACAAACACAACAACATGGGCACCAAGTTTTAGACACTAAGTTTTATGAAATTAAGAACTGGAACAGGATTCAAACTCAAAACCTTCAGAAATCATCGACTGTTAGTTTAAAGTTGGCTAAACAACTTACTTTAGCTAATTATAAGCCTGCAATTGATTCAACTTTTTGCTTTCAAACCTATAATCAGTTTCAAAAAGATTAATACTTCTACAGACAACGTCACTTACTGCTCAGCAGTTGATTGGCTGCATTGGCTCTCCCAGGCGCTTTTGGATCTACTAGATGAAGATGAAACCAAGGCACTGTTCTGCACTTTACTTGATGTTCCTATTGAAAACTGCTTTAATTTTCAATATCCTGTGGTTCAGCTTCACTCTGCTTATGTTGGGGATATTATTTTATCACTTATACAGTCAGAAATCCATGCCCATCTTATCCAGGTATTAGTTTCAGCCATTCTATCAATGCAGATTATTGGAAAATCCCTCTCACCTCTCCTCATATCCTCTTAACTTACTCAGCCTCTACTTTTATGCTATTTAATGTGTAACAACTTTAACAAACTTAGTTGTTCCAACAATAAAGATTATTACTCTTCTAGCTACTCCTCCATTTTTATAAACACTCCTTTTCTGAAGCCAAGAGAGGAATTCTCTTCCTATTGTTGTAACTGTGCTGTTTTAGCAGAGTTACACGGGGAAAATATTTAGAAGATAGATAATAATCTATATTGCAAGATAGTGACTATATAGCTATTGTGAATCAATGGATAGTAGGAACATGATTGGTGATCACACGGCTGGATGAAAGAGGGGGTGGCTTGATCCTGATAATGAGTCAAGCGCCAAATTGAGATATCCACCGTGAAGGATCATCATCTGTTCATGTTGATAGATTTGGTAATTTGAGTTGACTTCCTAGTCTGGCTTTGGGTGACCGGGTAATCAGATTGCGGGTCACAAACCCGCTTGGTTGGAACCTTGTTGGCGGGTCAAGCCTGCGGTTTTGATACTATCTTGGTTTCTAGCCTACTTCTTGACCAAGGTGTATGCCTTGGAAAACCCAACTCCAACAACAGACTGGTATAATTCCTCCCCAGATGATGCCCACCAGAAGGAACCCCTTTCCAATGGATGGTTCAAATATCCTTCTGGACATTGGGGACGTAAATTCCACCATGGCCACTTGTTTGCTTCCCCACCCACTGAACCTATTCTGGTTAGACCTTACGCCTCATTTTACCTCTTGACGTATTTGGTAGGCTACTATCTACTTGGGCAATTCAGTTCTATGTTTGGAAGGTTTGCTTATCTAGGACAACTTGGACATCTTGCAATGGTCACGGTTCCTATTGGCTCAGTCATAGCAGTTTTAAATGTAGGGGCCTTGGCCCATCAGCTGGGAAGTTTGTTCCCCGCAAAGTGGATCCCTGACAAAAATTGACTAAAATATACACGTCTCTTTTTGAAATTAAAATATTTAATGAAAATTTATTATGTCTTCTTTCAACAACAACCAAGTCAATGAGCTGTTCCCTGGCCTTGACAAAATTATGCAGGGCTACACTGGGTCTCTTAACGGTGAAGCCTCTGTCTATGGCCACTCCCAACCTGCAGGCCCCTCTGCAAGCCACACCCAGGAGTCTGTTCTTTCTCCTGCATCCTCAAGCATGGCCCTGTTTGCCTATCACGCACAGGCAGCTGCTAACCCAAATCTCTTATCAGCAATGGCATCTGGAACCAGCCATTTTAGCCATGGGATCACCCAGAGAGCCCAGGGCCCCAAAACAGCCAATCAGATATCATTGACCAGTTCACAAGATGGACACACTCTGCCTCTAGCCAATCAGCCTGAGAGACGCAGAAGAAAACTAATCACTCCGGAAATTGTTCTTAAAATGGTTGAAAAGTGAGGGAAGCTTATGTCCTTTGGGGAAATTGCAGCCGCAATGGGGTTTGCAAAGTCCACTGTGGCTGAAACCCTGCAAGCCCACGCCAACTGTGGCCCCCCTACCAAGAAGTCCTCAACTGGTGCCCATACTTCAACCAAATGTGATACAGCCCATCCCCTTATGATGGCCATTATAGAACGTGACCTGCAGATGCCCCTGGTCCAGGTACGTCTCCAGTTGGGACTCCACGGCATCTTCATAAACAAAAGAACTGTGAATTTGTGGATGCACAGAATTGTGGTTGCTGCTAGAATCTTGTCCAATCAAGTTCTCAGTGGCCCCATTTTGGTGGACACTGACCCCTACAATTCAACTATTATTAATTTTATCAAAGGAAGGGCAATGAGGGCCCGTAATTAAATAATCTTCCTATCATACGCTAAGATTTCTGCAAGTATCTAAGACTTTGGAGAGAAGCGTATCCAGTCTAACGTGTACAAGCGCGGCCCAATCTTGTATTGTTTTGTTGGGGTTTTATTGGCAGTTTCCCTATTGGGCGTCAATTATTATGTGGCAATATTGAACACTGCAGATAGGTATGCCTACCAGACAGAGCTCAAGGCCATGCTGGAGGAGTGGGCCACACAAAACACCGTGCACACATTTGTACTGAGTGCAGAGATGGAGCAGCGGGAATGGGCTACCCAAGAAATCAGGGCTGCGGGGCATACCTGCTGGTCCTACCCCATCAACTACGCTGACATGCATCTTGCAGATGTATGTCTCTACAATTTTGGTTCCGCCCTCAGGTGCTTGAAGCCTGCCACCTACAACAAACTATGCACCCAGATTGATAAGGGGTATGAGCTTTTCCCTTCCACATCCATCCAGGACTTATTTGATCTCATCATCTTCTATGCAAGTGATAGTGATAAGTCCAGAAAGGACACCCGTCTCCCCCCACACCAGTCCATCCGTTTTTTCAAGCCTGCATACGTGACAGAAGAAGAATTTGAGCAATTGAAGCAATCAGCTCTTGCTGCCCCTTCCCAGTCAACAAACCCTGCCTCCCCAACCCCCCATCAAGCCACCTGCCTTCCAACCCTGACTCCCAAACCACCACCCATTCCCTCCCCACTACCTCTGATGCCGCCCCTCTCACAGGCGCAGATGAAGGTGATATTCATTCCACCAATTCCCTTCCCTTCCTGTCCTTTGATTAGTAAATAGATCTTTTCTTTGTGATAACTTATTAAAATTGATATCTCTCTTTCAATTTACAATTAATAATACTTTCTTTTTACATTATTGACATTTCCCATAATTAAAACAATGTTGTACATTTTACAAATAGCTTAAAATTATGAGCATACATATTTTTCATCATCATTAATAAATTAAAGACAATAAACGTAAATATTGGATTAAAATATTGTAATTGGACGTCAACACTTGATATTTTGATATTATGTGCATAACTCAATGCATTTTGTTTAACAAAATTCATTGTAAACTTGGCCTTTTTTCATTATAATTTATTGAAATGGACTGTGTTTATATTAGAGAGCCATTAACACTTAGTACAAATATTGATAATAATGCATTTTAAAGCCTGTATATTCACCTATTGGTAATAATTCTGTAAACTTTTCAGTCAGATTTTGCGAGGTAATAATAATGTAATGTGTTAATAGATTACTGTTTACTGTCATTAATTGGCTGATTTTCTTTGCTGTGGCAATTGTGAATTTTCTGATATTTCTGCACTAGTATCTAATTGGTTGGCTTCACATCCAATTGCACAGGCAATAGGAAAACAAGCCACCACCCTGAGACTGGATGTGGTTGGGGGTGTAAATTCACTGCCACCTCTGGCTTTGGATTGTACAATCTTCCCTTGTTGTACCAAGAAAGGCTCAAAAACGCCTGCCAAACCCCTCCATTCTTTAAATGATTTAGCTCACACGGTAGATGAGAGGTTTGTGTTAGCCTACCCTGCGGACCCTTTGCCTTTGGTGGCTCCCTCCTGGGAAGAAACACTGGTTAATTTAGACTACCTGTTAGCATGGTGTTGTCCACTTCTGAAAACCATTAGAGCTAGCCAATCAGAGGCTGCCATATCAACACTGAACTGCATGAGTGAATTCCAAATGACCAGCACTTCCTCCAGCCAATCAGATCCGGCTGCGGAAATTAGAATGAAACCCTCCAGCCTTCTTGCCCCTGCCCAGCAAAGTTTTGTGTCCAGCCAATTGGATTCAGAGCCCACTGTCATGTGATCAGTTTTGTTTGCAACCCTTTCCTTTTAATCAAGCAAGGGGACCTTCAGTCCCCTGCTTGTCTATTTTCCAAATAACATTAAAGTTTGGTGTTTAGCAACTTAAATTTTAAATTTTGTTGCTGCCAGGAACCCAGTCTGTGTTTCAGCAGCCCTAAGAATTAAAGTGTTAGTTTTGGCTTCAAGCTTACCTTATACTAGCCAATTTTGAACCTGGCTTCTCTTCTGGCCTCCTATACTAGGGTTATTTATCCTAGTTGTTGTCCTTTTTGCTTTTGTTTTCAAAAGTAGAGTTCAAACTCTAATTTTTAAATTGATTTTTCTTATAATTACTACTGTTATTCTGAAATTTCTTTTAAAATCCTTGTTTTTGAATCTGCTCTTGCTTGCTGTTCTCCCCAAGGCCACCACAATCACTGTAAAGCTGTTTGAACTAGTTCTGCTTCAGTTTGACCTTGTACTGCTAAGTCTACCCTATCAGCACCTTTTACATCTGATTTTTTCCAGAAATTTATACCAACCTGCCCCAAATTTTGCAGGGAATATTCACATGATACTCCCAGCACTCAAGTTTGTGGTTTTCTCCCTGGCTCCATTTTTACTTCTTCTGTGGTCCACCTCCCAAGATCTGTGGAAGAAAATCTCTTTGTCTGCCAGACTTGTAGGTAGAGATCCCTCCAGTCTTTGGGATCTCCCCAGCGGCCTTCTCTTTTCAGGAGAAGCTGTGGTCAAGAGCCTGACGTGTGATGACTTGGATTTGAGCACAGTGGATCATGCCTCACCTGTCTCAGAAGAAGCCGTGCCTCCAATGCGCCCCCTCCCCAGCGTGATTCTAAGTCCCTCAGTACCCCTTGGTCCCTCCAAGGTGTCCTCTCCCGCTCCCATCTGCACCCCTTGGTTGCTCACTGGCCTGATACTGATGGGCCTGAATGCCTACTTCCCTCAGTTGTCCCCAGTGTCCTCCCTGTGGTCCCCTCTCCGAGCGGTCATCCCAGTTCTTCACTGGATGGCATCCTGGTGGTTTGTTTCACCAGGATGGGAGCCAAACTTAGTTAGTTTAGCCCCCTCTCTCACAGGGGGTGGCGGCTTGTTTTCCTATTGCCTGTGCAATTGGATTTGAAGCCAACCAATTGGATACTAGTGCGGAAATATCAGAAAATGCACAATTGCCACAGCAAAGAAAATCAGCCAATTAATGACAGTAAACAGTAATCTATTAACATATTACATTATTATTACCTCAAAAAATCCAACTGAAAAGTTTACAGAATTATTACCAATAGGTAAATATACAGGCTGTAAAATGCACTATGTATCAATATTTGTACTAAGCGTCAATGGCCCTAATATAAACACAGTCCATATCATTAAATTATAATGGAAAAGGCCAAGTTTAAAATGGATTTTATTAAAAAAATGCATTGAGTTATGCACATAATATCAAAATATCAAGTATTGACGTCTAATTGCAATATTTTAATCCAATATTTACATTTATTGTCTTTAATTTATTAATGATGATGAAAAATATGTATGTGCTGAACATAGTACTATAAAAACCAGTTTTTTTGGATAGAATTTGAACAATATGTCAACAATCTATAACTTAATCAACAAATTAGAAGCACACCTTCAAAAGGTTGTTGAGATAGAAAGAAATATCAGGGAAATAGTGACAGGGAAGCTGGGTAACAAGGGCCAGCCACTGATACAGTCAAAAGAAGATGCTCTGGATAAGTTGGTAAATATTATAGATGAAAAGAATAAAGAAAAATTATTTAATCTACAGGGAACTATTTTATCAAGTCTGAAGTTCAACAACGCGGCCTACAATTTGTGGGAGTTCTAGCAGGGGGCCAAAGAAAACAATAAGATCAAACTAATTAAAGGAACAGAAATTCAAAAGGAAATCAACACCAATGAAGAGGAAACCGACCAAATAGAAACGGATGAAAATGAAATACAAGCAAGAAGCAGAAGCGCTTCAAGAAATACAGAAGCTTTATCAAAGGAAAACCAAGAAGAAGCACAAGTAGCAAGAAATATAAGAAAAATTAAGCCTAGGAAAATTAATGAAGAGTATCCAACGCTCATGAAGTTTGCTGAAGTGGTGCCTGTGGCTGAGGGGGCCACAGGGGAAACAATTAGTAAGTCTTTTTATGTTTTAATTATATTTATTTTAGTCATCACCAGGAATGGGGATGAGGTTGCGGAAGTGGAGGCTTATATGCCAAGTTGGTTTTACGGGGGTAACCAGTTACTGGTGGCCCCTGTAAAAAAAAACCAAATAAATAAAATAGTTCAACAGAATATGAATATGTTTTTTAATATTGAAGCTCAAAATAAGGAATATTCACCACCCGTGGGGTGCTCACCATAGATAAGGAAAGCATATGAATTAGGATCAACTATCAAAATCAAAGATATGAATGAAATTTGCGGGGATATCAAACTGAACTTCAATGAATACATATACAAAAGCATTCAATTATTCCCATTTGCAAACATCAACAAATACAAAAAGAATTTAATAAAAACTGACTTTCAAATTGGAAATGAATATTTGAAATCTGAAATTTTTAATGAAGTTTTTAAGGAACTATCAAATAAAGTCAGGGATGCAGTCCTTGTGAATAATTTTAAACCTTTATTTATTTCATTTGCCAAGGCCTGGGGGGCTGATTCAAGTCAGGCGCCCCCCAGAACCCTCTTCAAGTTTAATCAAACGTCCTATATTAATAGGTTAGTACAAACATTCAAAAAATTGTGCATGTTCTTGGAAAAGTATACCTTGCAAAGGATCCATGTTGCGGTATACCTGGGAATACTGTTGCATTACATATTAAAAACCAACGTCAAAAAGTTAGAAGATGTACCTATACAAATTAACATATGTTGCGTAGCCCTAGACTGCCAGAAAACACCACAGGGATACAGGACAGTCAAGAATGTCCTCTATGATTCATTTGCATTGGCAACACTATACAGGTACTATGTGCCCCCCAAAAAACCTGCTAGTCAATTCCCTTACCCGCTTGCCTTTTATCAAACAATCAGCAACCACTGGGGTACAGGGCGCCACCCCTCTAGCAATCACATCCAGGGTTGTCCGCCACATACAGAAGAGTACGTGGATCCAATTAGACACACTAGCTGAAAATTTAATTTTGGGGTATAATTCCCCGGAATAATCCCATTCCCTTTGCAATTAGCATCCCCCAATAAATATTTTCCCCTTGCAAATTAATTTTTTATATTTTATATTTTAAACTAAATATTGTTAATACTGAAATATGTACTATTAACATTTTAATATAAAATTTTTAATATTGCATATTTAAATATTAAAAATATTTAGTATCTAAAATTTAATATTAAAATTTTAATAATACATATTACATTATTAAAATTTTTAATATCAAATATTTTGATATTGAATAAAGCACAATTTAATAAAAATAGTTAAATTTCACATATTTAAACTTTAATATTTAACTTTTACAATTTGTAATTATAAATTTACTTTTAATATTTTAATTTTTATTTTAATTTATAGTATGTAAATTATAATATTAATATATCTAAATATATTACAAGCTGTCAGGATTTTGGGATATTGACTAATTAATGGATTCAACCAATTATTGCGGGCCAGCTGTCAATCACTCTTTGGATAGTTCCAACAAAATAATGCGGGCCAGTAGCTAATCACTCTTAGGAATGGTTTCAACAAATTAATGCGGGCCGCAGGTTTGTGGAATCAATGATCAAATCATATCCTGGCACCAACAAATCCATGCATTACAATTAATGAATGGAACATTAAATTACTGCTCATTAATTAGTTCCCTTCATCAAGCACCTCAATATGCACTTCACAAATAATTATTATTCTAAACTTAAATTGTATCTTAGAATAAGAGGGCCGTCATAAGAACTGTCATCTGCATTATGTCTAGCAGAGTCCAACATGGACTGGGCCACCAGGCCAAAACACTCTAAGATAAAAGGCTCTGAGCCTATTGTATTAGAGTAGCTCTGATTAGTGTAACAATCATCTTGTGAACTAGTAGCCAACCATTGGCTAGCTAGCCCTGGATAGTGGCCCAGGCAGGCAGCTGAAAAGAGATTCAGCTGTGCGGCGTGTCTAGAACAAACACAGTAAGCCAAGAAAGTTGTCAAGCAAGCTTCCACAAAATCCACCCTGAAAAAGGCCAGGCCTCCTGCTGTGTTGACCTAATGCTACTTCAGTCGCTTCCTAGTGTTGTGAGCTAACTCGGATAAAATGCAGGCAGGCAGGCCGCCTTAAAGCCAGTCCATTAGAATAAAAGACTGATGATTCTGTATTGACTTAATGATTGATCCAAGTCCTATTTCCTTAATATGATCCTCTCTTAGGCTTTATTAGTAGAGAAAAAGATGATACTGTTGTCATAAAGTATAATTATCTATAGTAAAATATAGAGACAACCCATGAATTGTATCCAGAAGTAGGAAGAACCGTCTCAAACCCTTTGGGCTTTGGGCCCAGTCAGACTTGCTACTTCTGCAGAAAACAAAGTATTCCAGACCGTAGGTTACGCTAAAGCCACAGGTTCTCTGTACTTTCCTAATGTTAGAAGACTTAGGATATCATCTGGTGGATGATAAAATACCACGGTCCACAGATTTCTGACACAAGCCATTAGTTAAAGTTGCAACCACGTCAAATATTAAAAATAAGTTAAAAATGTTTTTATTTATTAGCTTGTTGAATATGGGTTTATTTATCACATAGATAAACATTGAGAATTGAATTTATCCCCACCATGCGGCCTGCTTCACTTATATTCTAAACAAATGATTGTTTAGAACTTGAATTACCTTTCCCTTGTAATGTGATTTGATAAACATATTTGATATGCTTGACCCGCGTCCTAAGTACTAATTAGTAAGCAATACATGAAAATCATTGGTTTCTGTGTTGTGTGGTTATAGTGGCACTGAAATAACAAGGATCAGATGATGACACGCAAGGTCCAATTTGTGGCTTAAAAAAGCCAAAGTACCAACAAGGATTCACAATTATTTAAATAAAATTAATTTATTTCTATCATTTTTAATTTATTTGTTTGTTAGCGCAACAGTCAATACAACATTTAGTGCATTATAATAAAAATATATTATTCATACCTAGTATAGTTAATTTTACTTACCTTTTCTATGTATTCTTATATGTCTATAATACAATCAAATTTCACATTATTATATATAAATAATAATTTTTGAGACCTAATAAAAGCAAAATAAATAAAAATAAAAGCAAATTAAACCCAGAGAGCCCATTTATCTGATTGGCTCAGAGGCCAGGGCTTTAGGGAGGAAGGATTCCGAGTGCTCATAGAAAACTGCCACCACATTGGATGGCATTGCAAATTGGCTGACCTCAAGAATATTGAATAGGTCCTCAGTGTCCTGAGGAAGCCCTTGTTTCACCTTATTCTTGATCCAACCAAACACCTCCTCAATTGGATTCAGGAATGGAGAATATAGGGGAGGAAGAGGAGTCTCATTGGACAGTCAGCCAGGCAGTGGCTGGTCAAATGGCTATTTTTATTTATGGGCAAGAACTTGGACACAACCAGATCCACTAGGTGGAGCCTGACATTATCCAACACAACAATGTTGGTTGTACTGTGGTAGTTGATCTGGAGATACTCCTTGACAACTTGGAGAAAATTGAGAAAGGTCCTGCTGTTATGGGAGCCCTTAATCATTTGGTATTGGTCCACCTGCAAGGACTAAGAAGTGCAATCATGGAATAGGTCTGGGAACAGACAACTGCACAATGAGCTACGCCGTCCTTGGACCCCTTCTTGACCCACCCATGCCTAGATCTGATTGAGGAGGAAAACAACAATTTGTTGATATAGAAGAACTGTACATTGCCTGTCTCCTTTTGTGCCAGATATGTCTTGGCATAAATGTGTTGATCCTCAATGGTCTTTTCACTGTTCCTATTGTACAGAGAAACTCTGAGCACCTTTCAAGAGAAGCCCAAATCAACCATTGTTTTGTAAAAAAGGGTTTTAGAAACAGAAAGCCCAAACTCTGTGGCAAGCGTTGATTGGACAGCAAGTTTGTCCAGATGGCAATCCTTGGCTACCCACTGCTTGATTGCATCAATATGAACAGGCTGAAGGAGTTTGGGCTGCCGCTTAGCCTTGATGGATTCTGCAATTTGCCCAGTATTGCCATACTTGGTGTTGATGTTGGCAATGTATCTGGCCGTGATACCAAATCAGGATGCAATATCCCAAACTGCCATTCCCCCGTTCAAGCAGTTGAGGAGAGCTTCACGCTCACTATCTGTCAACCAACGCCAGCCCTTGGCAGGTACTACAGCATCCTGGCTACCAGGCTCAAACCAGGGGACAGGAACCTCTGTGTAGAAGTCAGGATCACACTTGGTTGCGCTGACACCGTCAATGGTTGAATACACAATAGGCACAGATGGCTCAACAGTGGCTGCCAATGGCTTGTAGGTAGTGTCAAAGACGCAGGGCAGGAAGTGGCAACTCTTGGGTCAAGAGTGTGGGGCCAGGTGACAACTGGGTAAACAGTGGAGGTGTAAGTAACCTCAGTGTTCCCAGTGACCCTGGTGTAGGAGACTTTTGTGGCAGGCCTTGAGAGTGGGTTCTGCCTGGGATTCAAGCTGGTAGTTCTGACTTGGGATTCGGGAGGTGGTTGGCTGGCGCTGACACCTTGGGAGGCCTGTGTATTGGCATGACTCCCCTTGAGTTGGGTTCTGGGTCTGTTCTTGGACCCTCTGGGACGCCCTTGTGGACAGGCTGCCGCGCAGGCTGGTGCAGGAGCTGGTTGGGAATGGGATAGTCTGTCCATAAAAATAAAATAAAATAAAATATATATTTTAGATTAAATATGTATTTATTTGGATTTATTGGTTTAGTTGTGGGTAGTTTTTTCTCTTGATTTAGCCTTGAATAGTAACAGAATTTTTATATCTGTGATTTGAAGTGTATAATATTGTATCCTTTCCAGTTTTGGATGATTTTAAAGTTTAATCACTTTTTATGTCTAAAAATGGTTATTGATATTGAATTTTTAGTTTGATTTTAGTTGTGGTGGAGCTTCTTGAATTAGGTTGGTGTTTTCTAGTATGCTTAGTGTACATTAAATTTGGATTCCAGTTCCCGCAATTAACATCTGAGTTTACTTGTGGCATTCAAAAGTGATTTGAAATTTGGTTCTTTGATTTGAAAATCCCGCAATTTCAAAAAACATAGTAAACTTAATGAAAATGGCTGATAGATTTGAACGCTTCAAATCCAATTCCAGTTAATTCATTTTGTCCATTAGAAATATGCAGTTTGACTTGAACTTTGCAAAGTGTCTATGAGTTCCTGCATTTTCAAATATTCAAATAAATACTCAAATAATCAATTTAATTAAAAAAAGGCCATCCCACAAAAGTGATTCAAAATTTGGACCAAGGATTTGACAATCCTGCATTTTTACATTCAGGTTCTGAATTTACAGTAAACTGGCTTGTTTCAAAAGAATTTTCCAGCAATTTTTTAATTAATTTTTTGATTATTTCTTTTTTTAATAAATAGTTCTTATTTTTTTGGCTTTTTTGTTTAAGCTTACATTTTTATTTTTATTTATTTTTCTTGAGTATTCAAACTCACATTTGATTATATTAAACCCCATATCATTAAGCTCTTTTAAAGAGTAGCTGGAAGTAACCAGAGATTGCAAGGCTGGGAGATGCTTTTGAGGAGAAGATTTCAGGAGATCCTTTAAGTTTTCAATAAACTCATTGCTTTTTTGATTTTGAATAGTTGGAAGGAACTGAGTTCTCCAAAATTCAGTTTGAGTAAGGAAGTGCTTGATAAAATTATAAAGATCATCACCAGCAATAAAGAGGAATGCCTTTTTAAACATTGTAATTATTTCTCTTTTTGTTGAAGCTCCCAAGGAAAAAAAGAGTAACATGGCATAAATAAATTTAACTGAAGACATGGTAGTATTTTGAATCTGTAATTAGGTCAGATATCTTAAATGTGCCTTAATGATGGAGTAGCTCTGATCAGAGTGTGGCCTTTGAATGGGGTCTTTTGAATTAGAAGCTTTGTGGTGCTTTAGTTCTTATAGACCAAGCTAAATGACACCATTCTGAAAGAAATGGTGTGATAGCTTTTACTATAGTTTGAACCTGAATTTATGTTTGTAGAATTAATTAAATACCCGGTTTTATGCACAAGTAATTCATGTGAAGCAGCTAAGCATCATTATTACATTATATCATCTTTATAATCAATGCAAATCCATTAAAATAATGTATTCACTTAACTGTAACTCTTCTGCATATTTTTCAAATGATAAAATATTAAAGAATTCCATTTAAAGAATGCTTAATCTGAGGTTTGAAGCTCACTTGAACCTTAAATTAATCTAAACAGTGATAAAAACATTCTAACTTCAAACTACCATAAAATCCTAAAGAATTGAGCTTTTTGAAAAAAATAAAATTCAAAAATAAAGCTCTCAATCTTATCTTTATTTTGTCAATAAAAAGTATATATCAATTAATAAAAATTTAACTTTTTTTAGCTTAAAGCAATCTCTTATATTTTATTATCAAAATAATATAATAAAATCTGACATATGCTCTTTTAAATTGCTTTTGCTTCAATATTCTATATAGTATACATATTGATATTATAACACCAATAGAAAGATAAGATTCTTAGCTTCATTTTGATAGCTTACAGTATGAGAAAATATTAAATATTTGTTGAGCAATTACTGTTTTAAATATAAATATTTGTAATTTGATTTTTTCAAAATCAAACTGTGTTATGTTGCAACTTGAGCAGCATGTGTATTAGAAAATGGCCTAATTCCTAAAATAATGACCCATATGTACACTAAAAGTCAACTCACACCATTTTGTTTGTGAATCAATGTATTTCAGATTGTATTTTGAATGGTTTTGCTTTGCATGTGAGCCCTTTGTTGCTGTGTTGACTCATTTTGCCCATTAACGCCAATAAACCCTGTTAACAGAGTGTATATTTTAACCTGATAGTTGGATTTTGTTTAAATCTGAGGTATTTTTGGTTGTTGCCATAGCTTTTAAAACTACTGTATGTAAAAAACATAGTAAATTTGATTTTTCTGCTTGACTCTGGCATACTTGAAAGTGAGAATTCAGCTTTTCCCAGCTGAGTGGCAGTGCTGAACTCAACACTTTACTATGTTTTGATTTTTCAACTCCCAATAAAAAATTCCACATAATTATTTTTTTATTTTTTTGCAATTATAATCTATACTTTTCCTGCTACTCTCCATATAATTTTCATATCTTTTTTTGATTTTAATTATACTTTTACATTGATTTAACACTAAGATGTTATGCTGAACCTAACATCTTTGATGCTTCATCATAAATTCACTTATTTTCTATGTTTTAACCTTTATATCTATACTTTGAGTTTCTATTTTGCTTCTATTTACTTTGGTGTTTTTTCTTGATAAATAAAACTTTATTTGCATACTTTTCATTTAACTTTTGCTTTGCTTTACCTCTGTGTTTCATATCTTTCACACTGTTTTATTTACAAAACTAAACTTTTCTTTTGACAAGATCAAACAAGAACAGCCAACAGCCCAAGCGCCAAGCCTCCAAGGGCTCCAAAGAAACTGCCTCCACTCCCAAGTGCGCCAAGAAGCCTGAAAAGGCAAAGTCTCCAACCCATCTCCTCCCACTCCTCCCCCTCCACCCTCATCTTCCACATCCCCTTCGCCTTCCCCCAAAAATTCCTCCCCAATAAATATGATGGTGATCTTACCAACTGCTCCTTTTACCACTCAGAGGCCAACTCCAAGCCCACCAAGGAGCAACATACCAAGAAGTCAAAGGCTGTCAAGGAGACCATCTCTTCTTCTGGTAAGAAAAAGGAGGCATCCAATCAGGCCTCAAAGAACCCTTCCCCTCCCCCTCCTGATGGCTCTTCCCCCTCCCTCATCTGATCCCCAAGATGAGCCTGAGGAGTACTCCAAGAAGTTCAAAGCTTCTGGTCATATGGCTTGGGATCCACTGGTCATCCACAATATCTGTAATGTGAATAGAGAGGTTAAAGTCCCCAAGAGCTTCCCCTGGTACTTCCCAATTATGTCCGTAAAGGGCGTCCCTGGCTACGTTGCTGATAACTACATTTTTCATTGTAACAAACAAAAGCGCCAAACCAAGAGCCAGCACTTTGTATGTGAGGATAAGACTTGTGGGCCCCGGCTAAACACCAAGGGCTGGGAGCAAGTAACAGCAGAGAAGGGGGAGCACACTTGTAAGCCCCCCAATCATCTAATCACTCAGATGTTAAAAAAGGTACCTTGTTCAAGTAATACCCACATCCTCTCATCTCTGGGCTTCTGATCTGGCCATAAAGGCTTTGCAACATCTCAAACCTAACAATCTTAAGTTGGTGCCAACTCAAGAGCAGTTGGTTAAGTTCATCAGCAATAAGTGTATTGCTGCCAATTCCTCTCCCCCCAAGGCTTCAGACGTCCTCTTGGAGCTTACACTCACCCACAAGCTCAAGCAGCTTCCAAGTGGGGAGTGCTTCCTCCTCCATGACAATGGGCCCGCCACCAAAGACTGCATAATCTGCTATGCCACCCAGAAGAACCTGCTGGAGTTAAAAAGGGCGTCAACCTGGCTAGTTGATGGTACCTTTGCCACTTGCCCCCAGATGTTCAAGCAGCTCTGGATGGTTCATGCCCAGGTTGACATCTGGGTGATTCCACTTGTGTTCTTTCTTCTTCCTGGGGCCACTGAGGCCATTTGCACCCATGATTTTACCATCCTCTGCCAGGAACTTTCCCTCCTTCCTGACAACAACAATGCCAAGAAGACCCCCCCTACACCCGCGCCAACCCTCCTGCTGTTGAAAAGGACCAGGACACTCTGGACTTGGAGGAAAAGGTAAGGCTGAGAGCTCTGGGGCCTCACATTTGCATCATAGACTTTGAGCCTTCTCAGTTCAATGCATTTGAGTAGCTGTTTGTTGGGGAGGTTCAAGGGTTCTACTTCCACCAAGAAGTTGCTTGGAATGTGCAGGCCCAGGCCGAGCTTGGTAGGTTGAGCCAGAGGGACACTTTGGACACCTACAAATTTGTGCTTGCACAGTTTAGTGCCTTGGCTTTTTTAAAGCCAGAGCACACTTCAAAGGGGTTCAAGGTTCTCTCAAAGGATCCTTACATAGTAAAGCACTCAGAGAGCAAGCCTTTCCTCAAGTACTTCAAGTCCCAGTGGATTGGGAAGGTTGTCACGCAGAGGAGAGGCAAGGCCTGCGCCAAGGCCAGCTGGAATGTGTACCAGGCGGCAGTGAATGGTGAGCTCAAGACCACCTCAGCGCTAGAGGCTTATCACAAACACCTCAAGGCTAAATTTTGGGCTCCACCCAAAATTCAATAAATTTTTCTCCCTCCTGCAGCACAAGCAGGAGAAAATCATCTCCAAGCTACATGACTTAGCAAACTGTGTCCCCCCACCAAGCCCACAACCTGATCCACCCTATTCACCAAGGCCATTCAAAATGTGGCCAAGCATAAATACAAGGCCTCAGAGATCAAGCAGCAGCTTGAGCTCATTGCAACTGCCCTCCTGGAAGGGGCCAAAATGAAGAAGGGGAAGAATGGGGAGGATAAACTTGCTGTTTTGCTTCTATGATTTTAATTTTTACTTTTTAATTTTGATCAATTAGTTTTTAGTTTTAACTCTTCTATCTTTTGATTTAATTAGATAGCACTGATTATTTTATGTATACATGATAAGTTTGAGATGAATAGTTATAGTTGAAAGTGAATGAAATATCTTAATTTTTGTTAATTTCCTAATAAAACAAAAGAAATTCACATTTATACTTATATGAACTATATCAAATAAATATTAATATTTCTTCATATTTTGTATAACTTCTATTGTTGTGTTTTTGTTTATTTTTGTCTCATTGGAATTTTAATTTTTATGGTAATCAAAAATATTTTTATAATGAAGAGTGTAAATTACATAGTAAAATGAGAAATAGTTGCTTATTTCTCCTTATTATATTAGTTAAGGTACACTTTTATTGTAATTTTGAGCTTTATAGGGTCACTTTTATTATATCATAGCTATATAGCTTAATTTTTTATATTAAAAGTTTTCAGTACATCAAGATTTGTTAATTAAAAAAGTGTCAATTTCCAGTTGTCAATTAGGGAAAAAGCTGAATTCTCACTTTACTATAGTGTTGAGCACCAGGGAGCAATCACCAGTGAGTCAAACTTACCATAATTGCCATTGCTTCAAAAGCATAGGTAAAGCATTGGCCAGTCTGGATCTAAGCCATTGTCTCCTGTGATGGACACTACATAGAGTCTGGAGAGGGCGTCAGCTGTGACAAGCTCCTTGCCAGGCTTGTAATTGATGCACAACTGATAGGGAGACTGGCGTTTGACCCAGCCTGACTGATGTTGTGTCAAGTGGGACTGTTTATTGAAGTACTGGAGCAACTTGTGATCTGTCAGAATGCAGGGTGGAAAGGTGGCCCCTTCCAGGTAACAGCGCCACTTCTCAACGCAGTGCACAATTGCTGCTAACTCTTTATCATGTATGGGGTAACATTGTTCTGAGTCAGTGAGATTCCTGGATTTGTATGCTACGGGGAGGAAGACACCCTTGTCAGTTTCCACCTGTAATACACCCCCTATGGCCCTTTCAGAGGCATCAGTCTCAAGTTTTTACTGGTAGTTCTAATTGGGGAATTGCAATACAGGCACCGTTGTAAGTCTTTGCTTCAGCGTCTCAAAGGCTTGATCTCTGGCAGGGGTCCAGTGAAAGCACTGTTTAGTGTTAAGGAGCTTGATGAGAGGTGTAATAAGTTCTCCACAATTGGGAATGAACTTATGCACGTAGGCAATCATGCCTAAGAATGTACACACCTGGCCCACGTCAGTGGGAGGTGGCATGCTTGTGATTGCCTTAATTTTGGCTGGGTTGGGCTTTATCCCTTGGGCAGAGATGGTGTGCTCAAGGAAAAGGAGCTCTGACTTGAGGAATTTGCATTTGGAAGGCTTAGCCTTCAACTGGTCTTTACAAAGGGTGTCATGGACAGCACAGAGGTATTGGAGATATGTGGTTTGATCTTGACTGAAGACCATAATGTTGTCAAGGTACACAACAACACATTTCCCAATCAAATCCTCAAATACTTTGTTCATCAACATAGCAAAGTTGGAAGGAGTGTTGGTAATTTCAAAGTTCATGACCTGGCACTCAAACAACCCATAGCGTGTGCAAAAGGCAGTCTTTGCCTCATTTCCTGGTGCAATGCGGACCTGGTTGTACCCTGCAATAAGATCAATCTTACTAAAGACCTTTGCATCCATAAGCGTGTCAAACAGATTGTCAATCAACAGCGGGGGGTATTTATTATTTACGGTCACCTTGTTTATGTGAGAGAGGGGGCTAAACTAACTAAGTTTGGCTCCCATCCTGGCAAAATAAACCACCAGGATGCCGCCCAGTGCAGAACTGGGACAGCCGCTCAAAGAGGGATGTCAGGATTGAAAAAATTTTACCCCTCAAAACCTGGGCCCAAGGGCAAGATTTGAGCCCTGGACCCAAATTCCTGCAGGCCTCTGGCCCCATGGACTGAGAGCCCACCCGCCAGCGTTTTTATGAGATTTTGCCCCCGCAAGCTGAAGACCCTGCTAAGTCCCAAAGTCAGAATACCAGTACAGGTTCATTTATGATGGTTCCTAGGGAGTATTTTCTTGAATTGCCTAATGGAGGCAGAGAAGGTGGCCCCGTGAAATTCATGAGCTTGAAGTCCTCTTGAGTAACCAATCAAACTCAACTTCCAAGGAGAAACCCGGGCTTTGGGCCCGACCCCTTGATTATAGCCAAAAATCAAGTGACCAATTTGAATGTTCTGACCAATGAGAGAACATCCAGCTGAGGTGCCATTTTACCGCTCCTACACCCAGGCCTCCTGGCCACCCGCCCGCATTTTCCCCAATATTTTGATGAAGCCCTTATGGAAAATACTAAGTTTGGAGGCAGGATGCTATATATGCCTATAGATTCTGTGCTCAACCCTTATTGCCATTTTTGAATAAAGGTTATGTTTTTTGGCTCACACAGCTATTGCCTTATTTTTTATTTGCTATCTACCAATTCAGTTTGAGATGTCCTGGCCCTCCTGCCCCACTGCCTGAAGTTTTCCGTCCTCCTGGTGTACCCTTTGGACCCGTCCATTTTACCGACTACCCTCTGAAATCTGAATCAAGGACTACACCCTGGAAAAAATACTTGAACTTGACCCTTTGGCCCACATACAATCTGCAGTTAGATACAACTGACAAGGCATGTGGATATTTTCAATATCCAAGTTGTTAAGAGGGAAATTCAACTATCTCCCTGCTTACAACCTGCCCATGGAACTGCCTGTGACCCCAAAACCTATGCCTGCTTCCTCACCCAACCTCCCAATCAACCATTCTGGAAATCTGTTTGGGATTGTGTACATCACCCTCACAGGGGTGATTGACACTATAATCCCGGCTACCAGCCCGTGGTCCTGGGTGGGAAAGTTTGTCTCCTACCTTTTTAAGTTAGCTCCCCTCTTGTGGTGGGCATTGCCCGCAAAAAACCTGGCCCAGGTCACCCCTGGAATCAACGGGCCAGCTGCTCAAGACTGGATCCCTGACAGGGGACCACATAGAGGACCCAGGGGACAGCTGAGGGAAGTACACATTCAATCCCATCAACACTAGACTGGTAAGCAACCAGGGAGTATGAGTGGGGGCAGGAGGAAGCATCACAGGCGCCTGAAAGGGTGCCAAGCGGCTCTTCTCCAGACCAAGGGGGGAGGACATTGGTGTTTCCTTACCCACAAGAACATGCAAAGCATAGTCATCAACCTCCAATTCCAGGTTGTTGCAATTCAGGCTCTTGATCACAGCCTCTCCAGAAAAAAGGAGACCACTGGGGAGATTCAAGAGGGTGGAAGGATCTTCACCCACAAGCCGCGCAGAAGAGGATATTTTCGACCACAAATCTGGTAAGGTCAACCACAGAAGCAACAGGAACAGAGCCAAGGAAAATACCACAAACTTCAGAACTGGCAATATCATGGTTGTGTTCTCCACAAAATTAGGAAAGGTAGGTAGGTTTGTTTTGGGCTGAAACAATAAATTTTTGTCTAGCAGGAGGACCCACAGGCAAGAGAACATGCAGGAGGCAATAGAGGGGCTTTAAGGTGCTTGGCGGCACTCTTGGGCGTCTTTAAAGCAAAAAGAAACAAAAGCGGGTTTAAAAATAAAGAATTTAAAGAGAAAATTAAAGTAAAAGATTAATTTTATATTGAATTTACAAAAAAACTTTGAGTTAGAGCTTAAACTTTGAGAGCAAAAGCAAAAACAACAACAACTATACACTAGAGTCTGTTTCAAGAGTCCCAGAAGAGGTACCGGGTTTGAAGCAGGTTGGTGGAAGGTAAGAATTAATAGAAACACTAACACTTTTACTATAGATTGTAGGGAACTCAAAACAGAGGTCCCAACTAAAACTATAAATTTTAAAATAAGTGCAACAGAATCCAAACTTTTATAAATTGGAAAATTGACAAGCAGGGGACTCAAAGTCCCCTGGCATTGTTAAAAGGGGTGAGTTGGCAGGGAGTAACCACATTACCTCAAGTGCTGCATCTAATTGGCCAAGAGAGAAATTTTGCTTAGCCAGAGCCAGGGGTGCTGGAGGGTTTCAAGGCAATTTCTGCGTCTTCACCTGATTGGCTGGAAGGCATCCCAACCATTTCAGATTTAATTGGCTTTATGGTTATTGATGTGGTGTTTTTTGATTTGGCGTTTATGATTGTTTTTAAGAGAGGACAACACCATGCCAACAAATAGTCCAAATCAATCAGTGTTTCTTCCCAGGCCAGGATAGCCAGAGCCAGGGGATCCACAGGGTAGGCCAGAACAAATCTCTCACCAACAGTATGAGCTAAATCTCCTAGAGAATTAAGTGGCTTGGCTGTAATTTTTGGGCCTTTTTGGAGCAGCAGGGGGAAATGGTTTGATCCAAGGCCAAAGGTGGCAATAGATTTACAGCTTAAGGCGCAGTAATCTTTAACCAATTAAAGGGACCCATCTTTCTTGGCTACAAAGAAGACAGCAGCCCCGTATGGCAAGAGCAAGGAGCAGATGAAGCCCTTATTGAGCGCGTCTACAAGGTGCTGGCAGAGGGTCTCATCTTCCTTTAGTGTCAGGCAATAAAGGGGACATGCTTTTGGAAGCAACCCTTGCAGTTGTACTGCATGCTGGATCTCTCAGGGAGGGGGGTAGTTGGTCTAGTGTTTCACTTAAAACTTCCTTATATTCCTTAAGGAGTGTGGCAAGGGCTGGCGGAGGTGAGGTGGTCAAGGGAAGGCCACAGGTGGTTCAGTGCAGATAACTTTGACTGAGAATTGATTAAATTCTAGTTTACCCCCTTGAAATCATACAAGCCCGTTTCTGTTATTCTGACAAACACATTATCATGAAGCAACTTGCCTACTTTAAGATAATATACCTGGAAACCCACCCCATTCCTGCTAAGGATGATTACAAACGTATCCCAGTCAATGTAGGGATGTTTGCGCCAAAGCCAGTCAAGACAGGCAATGATATTGTGGCTGAGCTCTGCCATGATTAGCCCTGAGAGCTTAACCTGGATGTTCCCCATTCTCACAGAGAAGGGTACCATCTTGTGGGCAATTGCCACTCTACGGGAATCAGCTACTTGTACTGCCTTGAATCTTCTGGGCACCCAGACTAGTTGTTGAGAGTCAGTGAATGCCTGGTTGACCATAGTGTGATTGGCCCCAGTGTCTACCAAAAGTTTGTGGGTGTTTCCACAAAAACAGAAGGGGTAGGCCAGTTGGTTACTTTATTTGAAGAATGGCTTGCTTGGAGAACAGGGTTGCTGCTTTGGACCTGGAATACGTCAAGAGTTTCAACATCATGCACATTGTAATCACAGGGGTTCTTTGCAAGGAGGGATTGAGAGTGAGGGTCAAGTGGGGTTATAGAACCTCTTGTAGCTACAACCCCCAGGCTTTTTCCTGGTCCTTGATTTGCGCTATTTGGAGTTCCTCTTGTGGGGACGCCTAACCCATTTTCTTGTTGGTGGGACTGGCGGCAGCCTACTTGATTGTGGGCACTGCTAGGTGTGGGAGAAGGTTGGGGTGGTACGTCATTGGAGCGGCAGAAGCCCATTGAAGCCTGGTTATTGGCCTCCACAATGACCTTGTAGAAGTCATCAATGGAGGTGCAGCAACCTACAGGAACCCACTTGCAGATATGGGGGTTTAAGCCATTAATTATCAAGGTAAGAAGCATGGTGTTCCCATCAGTCACGGCTTCTGGGGCGGCAGAAAGAGCTTGTTGCCAGGTGGCAAGATATTTAGGGACAGACCTGGTCTGCTTAATGGTCAGGAGGGGAGCTCCCACCACAATGTGTGAAAGGGTTTCACTGTAGTGGGACTTTGCCGCGTCCCTGAACAACACATTTAGCAACATCTATTTCTTGGCTGGCCCAGTTGGTAAACCACACAGCAGCAGGCCCTGTGAGGCGCCTAGATGAAGTAGCAACCCACATAGGCTCATTTACTTGACATATACAAAGGCGGGTTTTGGTAGAATGGAGCCAACTGAAAATTTCAGCCCCTTCAACACCACCCACAAAAGACTCAAGCTGGAGGTTTAACATGCGTTGAGAAAGGTCCAATTGGGATGACACTTGTGTTGCGCTGCCCAAGGAAGAGTTGATTATACACGCTGGTAAGAACCAGCTGATCTTGGTAAATGACGTACCGGTTGGGATGTCCCCTTGGGGATTGGCAGGAAGGTCTCTTGATGGGGAGTAGCCATACGGCCCGTACTCCAACCTTTCTTGGGGGATTTTTCTTTTAGGTAGGTCGTGAACCTACCGCTGCTACCACTGTTGCAACTGAACCAGTGAGAGTTCAGTGTTTGAATTGGGGAAGACAACAGCCCAATAGAAAGGGCAAGAGTAAATAGAATAAGGTATTGTTTATTGTAGAATATTGTTGTTAATATACTATATGAGAAAAGCCACAAGGCCATAGGGGGTGGCATAGTGTCATGCTTCATGTAAGGTTTGGAGCTGAGGAATAAATTGTGCAGGAATCAGCAGGTTGAATTGGCAGCGCTCCTATTTAGGAGAAATTGTCCTCAATTTGATATTGCCATCATATTGGTCCATGTTGTTAGATATGTCAAGGGGCATCTCATTGAGCGCCCCCTGTGTATTGTAAGATACGTTGGCAGGGAAGGACAGAAAATTGGTTGCAACAGCTGTAGATGTGAGAAATTCAGTATCAAAAAATAGCATAGAAATTCCAAGATACAGCATAAAGATAGTAGCAGTAACTTTTATTCACTTCAATGGAAAATATCACACAACCGAAATGACAGGCATGCAAACCTAGTAGAAAGCATTGAGACTGAAGGCACACAGGAGGGCCTACCAACAGAGCTCATATATATGGGATGATAAAGCAGCCAATAGCATATCCAGTGAAGACAAGGAGGTGGTAACACAAACCTAGAGCCAGACTATTTATACTGGGAGACCCAGGGGCATCAATGCCAAGTTCCCAGAGCTTACAAGAAAGGCTCAAAAGATTACTAGATCCAGAGCTGTTAATAACATAGCAGGTAAGTATGTTCCTCTTGTATGCCCACCTGAATTCCTCAAGATACACCTAACGCAAGTATGTATAAGAAGTTTGAAGTCATAATCAAGACTAGCTATGAACCCTATTTGAGCCAAGGGGGTGCAGAAGAGGAGAAAGAGCTAAAACTCTACTACACTGTAAAGAGGCAGATAGTATTAAAGAAAGTCCCTGAACATTATACCCAGGTGCATATACCCATTATCTCCTAGTCAGACGCCAATAAAGAGCCACTCTTAAGGCTAAGTAGCCTATTTTCAATATCAAGTATGCTATATTTTTAAGCTTATAAAGCACATAGCCAACTACAAGAAAGCCACAGATACTGTTGATATTTGTCCAAAGCCGGCCAACTGTCTATACCAAGTCTATAGAAAGCCTGGGTAAACTAATCTAACCAATTATTCCAGACAGCTGACAACAATCCTGAAAATCAAACACAGATCAGCAATCTACCTTGGGACCGGTTGAAACAGCCATCTCAAACCGGCAAGTGTACAGAGCATGGCCAAATCCACATCCACTGCCAATGCATATGTCTTCTATCCCTACCAATCCATTAGAGGTCGTTTCTCCCCAAAAAAGATGAAGTTCCTCTATAAAAAAGGCATCTCATACAGATCTGCAAACTGCTTTAAATACGTCAAGGTGCATACTGCACTCAAGGACAACAAAAGTATCTGCCTTTTCAATATCAGCTGCATTATAACTGTGCAGTATTAGCAGAGTTACAAGGGGAAAATAATTGGGAACAAGGTAATGTTATTTATTGAGATATAGATGTCATATAGTTATTGTGAATCAGGATAGTAGGAACATGATTGTAAAGATTGCTTGGTTGGATGGGCAAGGGGGTGGCTTGATCCTGGTAATGAGTCAAGCGCTGAAGCAAGCTGTCTTCTGTGAAGGGATTGCTATTTGTTCATGTTACTTCTTTGGGGAATTCAAGTTGAATTCAGCATTTGGCTACGGGTCACTAGGAATTTAGATTGCAGGTCAAAAATTGCTTAGTTGGAACCTTGCTGGGGGGTCAACCCTATTGTTTTTAAACCCACTCCCTGGCTGAGGATCAGCTTCCTCAGATGAAAGATTGTCTGGAAGGTTGTCAGGAGCCTGAGCGCTGTACTGTACCAGCTGTTGTTCTGTTGCAGGAAAGGCGGTCTTTTGTTGTTTTAATGGGCCCTGCATGATCAGAGTCTACCATGATGCAGGACTTTGTATTGTTTTCTTTTGGAAAAGTCTTGTACCAGGTAATTATTGTTGCCATTTACTTTTGGGACAATGGCAGGGCCTACCTTCTTGAGTTTTTGTTGCAACTGAACCAATGAGAGTTCAGTACTTGGAGTTGGGGAAGACAACAGGCCAATAGAAAGGACAGAATAATAAGAATAAGGTATAGTTTATTGTAGAATATTTGGATTAATATACTATATGGGGAATGCCACAAAGGGGGTGGCATAGTGGGAAGTTCTATGTAAGTTTCAGAGCCAAGGAATGACTTGAGCGGGAATCAACAAGTCAAATTGGCAATGCTCCTAATTAGGATGAAGTACCCGCCATTTGATGTTGCCATCAGATTAAACCAAACGTTAGATACGTCAAGGGGCGGCTCATTGAGCGCCCCCTGTGTATTGTAAGATATGTTAGCAGGCAAGGCTGGAAACTCGGTTGCAACATTGTAGTTTACTCCTGTTGGTGATAATTACCCAGACCTCATCTCTTACTTCATGTCTGTCTTTCAGAGGAGCAAAGATCTGCTGTAGGCGTCTCTCTTCCCTGATTGATTGGTCAGCATTGTTGCAGAGGACTTGGGGATATGAGCCGGGAGGCACTTTGCTAGATATTTCTAACTTAGGCCCAGTAAGGGCTTAAACTATATTAGGTTGTGTGCCGTAAACTATTTAAAATAAACTCTCCCCAGTGATTCTGTTCACTTGGGTGCAGTACACAAGGAGGGTAGTTGGTAATTGCTTTGGTCAATATTCAGTTGTTCTGTCAGTAAGCTTGGTGAGGGCTTTCATCAAGCTACCATTCAACCTCTCTACTCTGCCATTGACCTGATTATGATGAAGTGCTGTTACTGTATACTTGACTCCCTGCTTTGCCAGATATATATTGGTATCATTAGACATTAGCTCTTTGCCTCTGTCTGTGATCAGTAGCTCTGGCTTTCCAAACCTGCTGATAATTTTCCTGTCTATGAATCTTTGAATGTTGTTACCAGTGTGGGCCTTGATGGCCTGTGCTACTGGCCATTGTATGGTAAATTTGATAGCAGTGAGTATATGCTTTTTGTTGTTTTCCTTCCCTGGAATGGTACCTACAATTTCTAGTGTCCATACCTTGAAAGGCAACTGTGTTTGGATTGGTATTACTGACTTGGGGGTGTCACTCTTGGTTTGTTTCTCACATACCTTGCATTGTTCAAATATCTTGTAAATATCTTGGTAAAGGGTGGGCCACCTTTTAAGGATTCTTTCCCTGGATAGCTTAACATGATAAATTGTGAAAATATTACAAAAGGAACAACAGAAACAGAAGTTATGGATTTTATTTGCCTTAGGTCTATTAATAATGAAGGACTTATATTTAATCATGAGAATCAAACCTGGAACCATTGTTCTAACATTATTGTTAATGTTAATAGTTATTTTAACTCTAATTTATCTTTTTATTATACCTTTATTCAATCCAAAAAAATCCCAACTTCAAAAGCATTAAGAAGATTACAAAATACACTACTTACTGCTTTCAATTCAATTGACTGCTTCTTGATTACTTGCCACTTTGGAGTCTGCTCTTTAAAGCCTTTAACAATACCCTTATGCCTATCACTGTTAGCCATCATAAACTATGTTTATTAATCACCAGCCTCCCAATATGGGTTTTGGCCATCTTTTTATATGTACTCTCAAATATTATTTAACTACACCTAAAGTACTTCCTGCTTCAGAGCCTCTTCTTAGTCATAAACATCAAGAGAAATGTCTCCAATTCCTCTCATTCCCATTAATCCCCTCATTTGTCCCAAATGAGTTAAGTACTTAAGTGAGTTCAAATTACCATACTCACTTGTTCTAGCAATATTAAATCTACCTCTTAAGCTTTCTTCTTTCTGATTATCCTTGCCTCATTTATCTTCTGACACCATGTACAGGTGTTCATTCATATTCTGGTTGTTATTGCTATTTCCTTACTGGGTCTATGCCTTAGAGGGGCCTAATGTAAATTTATGCCTCCCCCTTGGGCCTCTAATTTAATCCTCACCAAATTCTTGGGGATCTCTGCCAACTTACGCCTGGATATATTCCAAAGATTTACTGAAAAAACCAAGAAAGGACATCACATTATTAATTGCAGAATAATTGAAAATTCCCCCACCTAGCCCACCCAAGAGACACATCTGGTTAAATATCATATGCAAGAGCAGCCAGGAGCAGTAATAATTGCATTCAAGACAGGTTCCTTGATTTTAGTTGATTCAGTTTTCCCTTTTGATTTTGTCCATTTAGATTTTTCCAGATTTTCCTGCCTCAAGAGATACATCCATATTCCCTCATATCATTGATCAATCAGTTTTGGACATTCAACTTCCCATCCAAATTCCATCCCCTCCCTTTAAATGAGTACAAGAGTTGTAAAAGACCTTGCTTCATCATTCTCTACTCCAATAAAGTTTGAAATTTGTTAGTCTAATCTGATCATTTGGTTTTGGCTGTTGCTGTTGCTTTTGGTGTTCAGTTGATTCCTTCCCCCTTTGGCCTCCCATGAATTGTTAGTGACAATATTTTTGATTGTTGCTGAAACCATGATTTTTATTATGGTTGAGAGCATGGTTTTATTTCCTCTTAACCTGCTCCCCAATTCTCACACCTACCCACACCACCAACTGGGATAACTCCTCAACAGATGATGCTCATGCTGAAGATTCCTTAGCTCACAGTTGGTTCAAGTATCCTTTCAGGCATTGGGGGTATAATTCCAACTATTGATGTTCACCTCTTATCCCTCCTGAAGCTTAGGCTTCTTTGGTTTGGCCCAACGCTTCATTCTATCCTCTGGTCTACCTTATAGGTTACTATCTCTCAGGAAGAATTAGCCCCTTGATGAGGATATTTGTCTTCCTAGGGAAATTTGGGCACTTGGCAATGATAACAGATCTAATAGGTTCAGTTGTAGCAGGTCTGAATTTGAGGGCCCATGCTCACAAGGCTGGGAATCTCTTTCTTCTCAAGTGAGTCCCAAACACCACCACACCTTATGTTTTAGGAACTCATAAAGGTTTCTTTCTTTGGTGTGTCTGAGGTCTCTGTCGTAATACAATATGGTGTCCACCCTTTGATGTGTAGGTACATACAGGATGCTTGTTCAATCCAACATTTTTTGGTGCAATGTACCATAAACGTCCACAAACAGGTGTTTGTTTTTAATTACAGTGTTGCAGGTGATGTATGTGATCCCCAGGGAAACCCCTTCATCCTTGGTGCATAAGACCAGAAGGGGCCAATTGAGCACCAGTCTGTTCTGTCTTTTAGAGGCGCTAACATAGATTCTGGATAAGGCGTCTGTGATGACAAGTTCTGAATCTGACTTATGCTAGATATTCATATTAAATATCTCTAAAAAACCATCCTGTGGACTTGTCAATGAAAAAATGACTTGCCTCTCAAAATAGATAAGAGATTTGTGATTGATGATTGATGAGAGCTGTAAACTCCTTCTGTCTCTCAAGGTATCAACACCACTTAACTATGCAGTGTAAAATTGCAAGAAGCTCCTTTTTTGGATTGGATAATGATATTTTCCATCTCTTAGCTCTCTATATTTGACTGCTACTGGCAGATATTTGCCAGCCTGTGTCTTGATACAGAGGACCTTGCCTATGGAAGCGTCCAAGGCATCAGTTTCCATGTGGTAGCTGCCGTTCTGTATTGGGTGCTGCAGGATTGATGCAGACACCAGTTTCTCCTTGAGGCTTCTGAAGCATAGGTCCTGCTGAGGTGTTCACGCAAACTTGGACTTGGTGCTTGTGATAGGTGATAGGGGGCTGTGAGCACACCACAGTCAGGGATGAAGTGTCAAACATAAGCTACCATGCTAAAGGCTTTGAGTTTGCTTTTTTCTTTTGGCAGCGGCATTTTGAAAATGGCTTGAATCTTTTGAATATTGAGCTTAATCCTGTCTTTTGATACTATGTGGCTAAGGAAGAATGATTGTTTCTTGAAGAACTGACACTTGAAAGGTTTTACTATGAGCTTGTGTTGAGCCAGAGTGAAGGATACCACCTCCAAATCTTTATGGTGTTGCTCTATGTCTGGACTGTAAACAATGATATTGTCTAGATAGACAGGGGTGTGTTTGCTGGTGCAGGGTATAAACACTTCATTAATAAATGTGAAAAATGTGGATAGTGTGTTGGTTGTCCCAAAGTTTAGGACCACTGTAATGAATTTAGTGTGAAGTGTGTTAATCTGATGAATGAGAGGATTATTGTGATAGACAAATCATGTCAATCCTGGAAATGCCAATAGTGTAAAATCAACCCCAATTGTTCATATTTGATAATCTTTGTGATTAACAAATTGTATCAATGTTAGGTTATAAATATTGGCAAGCTTCTCTCATATCAATATCATTTTAATAAACAAATTATATTAAGTGGAACAACGCCTTTTGATTGTGTTTAGTTAAAACCAGTTGGTCTCTCCAATTGGTTTTATACCACACACTCATAGGAACCATAGTTGGTACAGAAGGCGGTCTTTGGGATGTCCTCTTCCTTGATTTTTATTTGATTGTAGCCAGCTGTAAGATCAAATTTGGAGGACAGTGTAAATCCCCCCAGTGTATCAAAAAGTTCATCAATTAAATTTAATGAATACCAATTTCATATGATGACCTTGTATAGAGCTCAATAATCTGCAACTGTCAGGAATCCAGCCTGTAGCAGGTTCAGGGGGACTTGCAAGTGGACAACCCGCAGGCCCAGAGGGAAGGACCCACCACAGAATAGGAGATAACTTTACAATATAAGAAAATTATTTTATGAATAGGGCTCAAGGGCCATTGGCAATCACCATAGAATCTGCCAGTATGGTAAGTGTTATATAGAGGACACCAAATAGTTGAGTGAAGGTAGATTCATTGGCAGCCAAAGATTCTTGCGGGTGGGCAGTTGGGCCGCGGGGTCACAGGAGGAGTCATGAGCACTAGATAGGTAGGCAGGCAGGTATTTATATTTGTTGTGCATTAGTAGTGATTGGTTTTTATTCCAGGCATCTTCATTTTCAATGAGTTCAGGATCTCTGGTTCTGGCTTCAGGGCTGTAGATCAGAATTTTTTTTAAGGTAAAATCTGAATAGACAGGATTGGGGGATATTCCACAAAATTTACTGGGACGTAGGGTGCTCCTGGGGGACAGTATAACTTGGGTGGCTTGTCCCCAGTTGTTTGGGGATAGTTGGTGAAAGGGGTGGAGCCAGAGAAATCAATCTGCAAATAAAAAAGTGTTGAAATTAGGTATGGAATGACCTGGGAGAACCAGATGTTCACAACAGTTTATTTCAAAAATGATAATTGCACCTTTCTGGCAGCGCCAGAGTATAAGTATGCCCATCTGTGTAAAGCCCCATAAAATGAGGGAGTATTCTAGCTAGGTAAGGCACCAAGTTGGTGACTTGTAATTCCGTGAGTGCCGTCAAGATGGGGTAGACCGTCATCATCCATCTAAAGACCTTGGCATGTACGTTAAAACGTCTGAAATTACTGGCAAAGTACGTAAGCACATAGAATACAAAGGAATATATTGCTATGTGCTGGGTGGAGCAGGACAACACCAGCATGGGCCAGGAGTACGTCTCAGAGGAGTTGAGCTGCGCTGGCTCCTCATAGAAGTACTTGTCAGGCGGTTTGTTGTAAGGCCCATGCTGGTGAGAGTATTGGTGGCCCCCAATCCTAAGGCAGGCTGTGAGAACAGCAGAGAAGATTAAGTGGTTCATCTTTAGTTCCTGGGAAAGGGCAGACAAAGCTTAGTATCTTAACTTTCTGTAGTGTAAAAGTTTTTGGTATTGATTTACGTGATACTATTGAGGGGTAATTTCACTCAATGATAGCACAAACTACCATCAAGTGATTGAGATTTATTATATACTGTCATCCTTAGTGGGGCATGAATAGTACAAAGCATTGGATAGGGGGCCCCAAACACTTAGTGTTGTCTGGGATTCCCTTTTGGGAGTGGAATGGGAGTGGTTTGGCAAGCAATGAATTGTTATCCTTGGCATGGCATGGAATTGGAGCATCTTCAGGCACAGTAATGCATTTCAATTCAACTTTTGCAATTGATGCATTATTTGTAATGCTGGACTGCTTGTCAAACCCCTCCAAATTTGGTAGATTCCAAATTTAGGCAGCAGTTCCCCCTCCATTTGGGTTTGGGGAAATTGCCTTTTTGGGGTTCCCCTTTTGGCAATTTCCCCATTTGGTGGGCTGGGTGGGGGACTGGCTGGTGGTGGTGGGCGGGCAGGTGAGAGGCTGGCTTGCAGGAGCTGGCTGGCTGGCGGCGGGCGTGCGCGGGCGAGCTGTCAGGCCCGGTGTGCGGCCCGCGGACGGGGTATAAAACCCATCCAAATTAAAAAAATTATTTTTAATTCTGTTTTCAAAACCATGGCTTCCCGCAGAAGTTTCCCCAATAAGGGGGAAATGCTGCCTTTTTATCTTGTTCTTTACACTGAAGTGTGCACAAAGCATCCTTCTGAATGCCAGTGTTGTCAGGAATATTCCTGACATCTGCTATGGGAAAACTTTTTCAAAATCCTTTGGGCCGGGTGGTAGCATTTACTAGGGGTTGGAAATCCTTGGTGGCATCAGAAGTTGTTGGCATGTCATTGGCTGGATTCAGATAGAGAATCTCAACTTCCCTCTTTGGGGCATTGGATTTGTCATAATCTGGTGGGTCTTTTTTTGGGACAATTCATACAATACTCCATTGGCAAAGGGCTGGCTGTTCATAGGAATACTATTCAGGTTGGCACCTTCATTGGCTAAGCTAGGGGGTTTGTGAGTGGGCCAGGATTGGTCATGGGTTGCGCCTCACAGGTTGGTTTCAGAGGTTTCTCCAAAGTCAAATCTGTACCTGGTTCAAGCCTAAAAAATGTGGGCTGCAGGGCCTGCGGGCTGGAAGCCTGTGGTGATTTATGGTTCAAATCCTGGAAATGGGGTTCTGTCTTGTGAATTAAATGCAGATGCCTGTCACTCGTGACATCAAACTTCAACCCTTGATTGTTCCAATCCCATAGTTGATTCTGAGCAGTATCCAGATCTCAGAATCAGCTCTCTAGAATAGCCTTTCATTGTTAAGGTGGGGCTCTACTTTATTTTTCTTAGTTTGATCAACCAGTTAAGTCCCCTGTTTTACTCTTATATATTTTTATGAGCTCTGTTCAAGTTGCTTTTGCAAACTTTGCCTACCTTCTCATGTTTGACAGTTATTATATATTTTTAAGCAAAGGGGGCTAAAATGACTAAAATTGGCTCCCATCCAGGGGGCAGACCCACCAGGACACCATCTGGTGTAAACCTGATATGGCTGCTCAAAGAGGCATCCAGAGTGAGGACACCAAGGACAACCGGGGAAAGTAGGGATCTAAACCCATCAAGATCATGCCATCAAGCAACCAGGGAGTCTTCCTGGGAGTGTACTCCTGGGGGCCAACTCTTCCTCATAGTCTGTGGGCTCAGCTTCCATAAGAGGAGGAGGCACCAGGAGTTCCACTTTCAAGGGAGTTGGGGGATCTGAGTTTAGGGGGAGCAACTCAAGGTCAACACAGGTAAGGCTCTCAACAAGGTTCTCATCAGTGACAAACAGATCTTGAGCTTGCCCGGGAAGATCCTCAAACAATTGCAGAAGATGAGAGAGGTTATCTCCCACATAGTGGGCTAAATAGAAAATACGCCCCCAGAGATCTGGGGAGGTGGTCCAGATCATCACCAGAACAGGAGCTAGGGTAAAGATTACAGACTTCAGCAGAGAGACCAGCATTTCCAGAGGCACCAAGAAGATTTGGGCTTAGCAAGACAGAACAGGAGCAAAATAGGCCCTGGCAGAAAAGAGGAATTTATGACACCAGAGCCAAGAAGAGGAGACCCAGAAGTGTTGCTTTTGATCAGTAAAAGAAAAGGGGTAGTCTTCTTGTTGAGAATATAAGCTAAGTTTGAAGCAACACAAAAGAGCAGAGGATTCAAACTTAAATTAAGATATTATATAGTTTTCAATACTGATGGTTAAGTTTGAACTTGTATTTCAAAAGCGGAAGAGGTAAGCCTTATCATTAATACTAATATTAACTCTAGAGGCTTTGAAAAAGACGCCAGTACCCAGGGAACAGTGACAGGGGTAAGGAAAGTTTAACACCTTTACTAAAAACTTCAGAGAATCAAAGAGCCAACAAAAGAGACCCCAAAAAAACTTAAGTTTTAAGTTTGTAAAGCCAAACTTTATTGATAAGAATGCACAAACAGGGGACTCAAAGTGTAAAGTCACTCCCCCCTTTGGCCTTGGATAGGACTATCTTCCCACGTTGCTCCAAGGAATCTCCTCAGAAGTCAGCCAAGCCCCTTAATTCCCTTGAGGATTTAGCCCATACAATTGATGAGAGATTTGTATTGGCATACCCTTCCCAGGTGGTAAATACCAATGTATTGAACTTGGTTCCCACTTGGGAGGAATCTCTGATTAATTTAGACTATTTTTTGGCTTGGGCTCAACCGCACTTGAAATCAATTAAGTCTAAACAATCAGGCTGCACTAGTGCTAAATCATCAAATTTCAATCCAACTGGATTGGATGCTGATTCAAATCACCCCAGCAATACTAGCCAATCAGAGTCAAAGCCGGAAATTATTGCAAACCCCTCCAACTCACTGGATTCACCTTGCAAAATTTCTCCTGCAGCCAATCCAATCCCTGCCTTGGGTCAGGTGACCCTGAATTCCAAACTCCTCCCTTAAAGCAAGCCGGGGGACTCTCAGTCCCCTGCTTGCTCATCCTTACAAATAAAGTTTGTACTTTTCAAACCTAAATTTTCTAGCTGATTTTTGGGGGCCTCTGCTTGGTCCTTTTTGATTTTCTAAAGTGTTGGTAAAAGTTCTGCCCTTTCTTACCTTATCCTCTTGCTTTCAGGTCCTCCAGAAGCTTTCTGAAGGTCTAATCTACGTCATTGACGTCCAGGTTAAAGCTTACCCCTTTCTTGTTAAAACATTTGGCTCAATTTTAAAAATTAGTGATAATTTCTATATAATTACCTATTTTAAGTTCAATTTTGTTACCGCTTTGCTTTCTCTTGCTTGGTCGCTTCATATACGCTCTATAAAGCTTTTTGTTACACTTTCCCACCTGTTTGCTCCCGGTTGCCGTTCCCAACCCTTTTTCTGTGATTTGGAGTCATTCTGCTTACCGCAGAGTCTCCCATACCAGTCTGAAAAACAGTATCCTACAGAGTCATCTGGGTCTTTGATGAACAATCTGCTTCAGCTTTCTAAGAATGTTGGTGCCCCTATTCAAGTTTGTAGGGTTTACCTTGGCACCAGCCTTGGTAATGATATGGTCTGCCTCCCCAAATCTTCAGGACCGTTTCTCAGGTTCCTTTCTCCACATTGGTACCAACCCCAACCAGCTTTTAAATATCTTTGAGGACTTTCCCCCACACGCTCAGGAGACCTACACTACCAGCAAGACAGTCGTGGGAAGTCTTTTCTGCATTGATCTTGAGTTCCCTGTCATTGGAACTGCCCCCACTACTCCCCCAGACGTGCCCTGCTCTATGCCCCCCCCTGTATGAGGACCTAATTGTCTTGGTCCCAGAAGAAGGCTTGGGCACTCAAGAGTCCTCCCCCAGGCGTGCTCCCTGGCTCCTTGGCAGAATGATTCTGATGGGGTTGGACCCTTATTTTCCCCGGCTATCTGCCACACCCTCTTTATGGATGCCCCTTTGAGCAGCCATACCAGTCCTGCACTGGATGGTGTCCTGGTGGGTCCTCCCCCCCCAGGATGGGAGCTGAACTTAGTTAGTTTAGCCCCCCTCTCTTACACAGAGTCCTCAGTCTTGCTTTAAGGGATAGGGTTTGAAGTTAGAAGGCCACCCAACCCAGGCAACAAATTTGGTTGGCCAGGGGGAAGTTTTGCAAGGGGGATTCAAGTAGGCTGGAATGTTTCCCAGTGATTTCTGATTTGGCTTCTGATTGGCTGATGCCTATAGGATGCTTCAGGGGGCCATCAGCTCCAGCTTGAGTGGATTTCAACCCCTTGACTTAAGTGCACCCCAATTATTTACACCCCATCTGTTTTAAACGGGGCAGAGCCAAGCCAACTAGTAGTCCAAGTCAATCAGGGATTCTTCCCAAGTAGGAAAAAAGTCTGAGCATCAGTGGCTACCACCTGAGAGGGGTATGCCAATACAGATCTCTTGTCAATTGTGTGAGCTAAATCTTCAAGGTAATTAAGAGGCTTAGCTGAATCATGGGCATTTTTCTTTGTGCATCAAGGGAAGATATCCTATCCAAGGCTAAAGGGGGGAGTAACTTTACAATATTAGGACTTAAGGCATTAGCTTACAATCATCTCCTTAGAAGCTTCAGGACTTACCTGTGATCATAATTAGATGTATAATTAACCATGTCAGTTATTGAGATTGATTGAACCCCTTATAATCAATCCCATTGATTGATGTCAATTGACCAATAAATTTCACTCTCCACAGCCCTGGTCAACAATCCTTCATAATCATGTTGGCCATGTAAACCTCTGTGTATCACGTCCCATCTACTTTGCAGGAAACTCTGGAAGGCTTGATATCCAAACCAAGGTCTTCAGATGGGCTAGGGCAGTTCACTCTGTATTGGCTTCATGAACAGGGGTTCAGAGAGTCCCACCTGCTCTCCCATGTGCCCTGAATGATACCCCACCCCTGGGCATTAAAGTAGAGCTAAGTTTCTTCATTATCCCCATCAAAGATCTGGGTGCAGAATGTGTTTCACCATGCTAGGTCCCCTGTCTCCTAGTACTTTTCTCATCAGACGCATCAAGATAAAAGCTGCTGGCAAGGATGATTGTAATACTAAAGCAGCTAAAGATCCCTGAAGGAAGAGGGTTAAAATTTTATGGCCTTGGTTTTATTGTAATCATGGGTCTTGGTTTGGGTAGCTCCTAAAGCCATTCTAATCAAATGGAGTGCTGTGAAAGTTGATGGAATGCCTGTTCCCAAATTGGGTGGCCATTGATTGCCTGTTAAAATGATGCTATTATATTTTGGGATGTAGAACCATGTATCCTGCATGGCTTTGTCTTGTTTTGTAGATGTTATCTGTATGTTGCTGTGATTTTGTTTCTGTTCAGCCCTTCTGTTGGTGCCTCATCAGTATCTTGGTGGAATTATTTTGGATCCTGGAGCAGCCCTGGCCTATTTCGCTTGTTGTGCTGAGTTGTTGTACAATGTTTGGTTTGATTCTGTATTGTACTTGAGTGCTGTTGCATAGTTTGTTTGGCCTTTTACTGGTTCACCTTGAGTTTTCAAATTATTTGCATGCTGGAACTTTCCCGAGTTGGATTGCGTTTATGCTTGAGCGTATTTTGCTTACAGATGGCTCAGCTTCACTTATCCCCATAGCTTTGAAAACTACTGTATAAAGGAGGTTTGTACTAGAATATACATTGCTAGATCTTTGAAATTGTGGGGCTGAACTTTGTATGTTTGTTCAAACGATCGTTTTATTTATATGCTGGCTAGGAATTCCGTGGGGTTTCTGATACTGACATGCAAAAAGGGATGTTTGGGCATAGGACAAGCTCTAAATTCTCCGTCAGCTCAGACTCTTATAATTCAGATTTGGCTGGTAGGTTTAACCTTCTATCTGACACTGGAGAGTGAGCCTTGTTCCATAGCATATAAATCCAACTGGGGACTGGTCGAAATCCTGGGTGGATTTTAACATCGCGCCCTTGAATGGCGATGGAAATTTCGGTATGCTATCTACTCAAGTGTGAAGCTCCATTAATGATAAGCAAACTCCGGTTTAAAGCAACAAATCAACCATTTTATCACACACGCTAGTTGATTAGATGCTTATAGAGCAAGTTACTCAATAAAATTCTATATTTTTATAAAAAGATACATCTTATTTAACCTCACATTTATAAAACGTGTAAGCCATACTTTATTTGTAACATGTGATAATTAAAAACTGCCAACTTTAATGCTATCAGATATTGAAAGTAGATTCGGTATATGACGTCACTGAAGATTCCTTTTGATAATTACCATCATTTTGTATCTATCTGGATATTATGACAACAGCCTCTTTATCAATTTTATCGCCTTGCTAAAGGTCCTTGATTTCAATCGTCCGTTTAATTTAGAATTTATATTTGACGGAATAAAAGTGAGTGCCCTATCTAACCTGTATGTATGATATTGAATCAAAAACTTAATGGTCACCACTGAGCGAATCCCAGGTTCTTTTCAAAATGATTTACTGGTTAAGCGAGTTATCTGGTATCAACGAAAATGCTCTCCGTCTATTGTTTTCTGTCCTCGCCGGATATCCCATTGCCCTAGCATATCGAAATCAATTCCTTGGCCCTATTGCTTCACTTTCTGACTTGGATGCTTCCCATGTTCGGAATAACTACTTGGTCGTGACTGGCTTAGGCTTATCCTTTTTTTACAACCGCTGGGACATAATCCATTCCCTGCTAACGGTGGCTGGAACCTATGCTATATGTGTCCTTGTTGGAAATTTCCTTAATAATAGGTTCCTTTCTGCTTGCCTAATCTTTTTATTTAATATTACCTACTTGCTTTGTGGTTATGTTGCCAACTCAGGTACTGAATATGATTTGACTTGGACTATGCCACAATGTGTGCTCTGCCTTCGCATGATCGGTTTTGGTATGGATTACTATGATGGAGAGTCTCTAGCTCACCAAAAGGCCGACCCTGACTCCAAAGCGTCAGAGGAAAGCAAACCTGAGCAACCTGCTAAAGTTGTCTCTGCTCCTGGTGCCAACAAAACCAAGGCCCCCGTTTCTTTCGGTAGCGATACTCCGTTGGAAGAGCTTCCCCGGTTCCTCCACTTCGTCGGCTATGCATATTTCTTTTCTGCCTTCCTTGTAGGCCCCCAATTTTCCTTTTCCCTCTATCAAAAGTTTATTGAAGGCAAATCCCTTACTCCCGACAAGGATGGGAAGCTTCCTGAAGGCGCCTCTCAAGTCGCACTGCGGTGTTTTTTGAAAGGTCTTTCCTATCTAGCCTTGCAGCAAATCCTCGATGCCTATTTCCCAAGTTCCTTCTTGTTTACTGCGGAATTCCGCCAGCTGTCCTTTTTCCGGCGTGTTTTCGTTGTCTGGTTCACTGGAAGAACTATGATCAATAAGGTAAATTCATTAATCATGTTATTTTTAGCCTCTAGTTTTGAAATGTTTTAAAAATTAATTATATTAATGTTGTAGTATCTTGGTGTATGGGCACTGAATGAAGGTAAATGATGTTTTTTAATTGTGATATAGAAGTTGATAAGTTCTAACTTTTCCTTCAAGGGTCATGTGTTCTTTCTGGTATAGCATTCAACGGATACAATTCACAAGGGGAGGCAGAGTGGGATGGATTAACCAATATCGATACCGTACGTAAAAGATTTAGCTAATATTTGCAAGGTCTAATGATCCTTTTAGTATTCATTTGAAACAGCTACTTCTCTCACTCAGATAGTTAGCTGCTTTAATATCAACACCAACTTCTGGATCAAGCAATATATCTTTAAGCGACTTCGTTTTCTTAAGTCCAAGGAGCTCTCTCAGCTCGGCTCGCTGTTTTTCCTTGCCTTATGGCATGGCTTCGCCTCAGGATACTTTGCTTGCTTCCTTCTTGAGTTTGCTGATATGTGGGTAGAGCAACGTACTTCTAAAGTCCTATCTCCCCGTACCCAATGGATCCATTCTTCAAAGTCTCCGTTACGCTATGTGCTCAACTTTATGTGCTACCTCTACACATCTGGAGCGCTTTTCTATGCCATCATCTCTTTTGGCCTCCTGCGTTTTGAGCTTTATCAGGAGGTGTACCAATCCATCTACTATGTTGGTCATTTGATACTGTTTGCCATCGTTGGTTTGGCTTCTCTTCTTCCTCGCCCGTCTCGTAAAGCTCTGTCATCTGCTGACACCGCCAAAAAGTCACAATAGATTCTTATTGCGATAAAATCATTCTTTAATAATTTGTCAAACATCTTAATCATTTTAACTACTTGAAAACAAACTGCTGGAAGTCAGCACTTAATACTTAGCATCCGACTTTAGCTGATCTACTTTCTCCATGCTTTCCTTATCAACCCTGTATATTTATTTTAACCCCAACTAAAACCAAGAAAGAGAGCAAATGAGTGTTTTGCAAGTTTATCTTATTGGTGATCTTGTCTATATCCAACGAGAGATCGTCAGCCAATAGCTTGGCAAAACACAGGTTTGGCATGATTCCGATAGCTAACGTTGTGGCTATACAGCCTGGAAGACCCAGACCACAGAAGCAAGAAATATGCTTAAAGGCCAGGGATAAGCCGAGGAGTTCAAGCTAGCTTTTGTCTAAAATCTGGAGCATCCTGTACAGACATGATATAATACCAGGGGTGTATTTTTATCCTGAGCGGTACCTTGTAAGATACCAAAGGGTGCCCCACCAAGGTCCCAGTCCAGATCCAGACATTACCCTTGATAGCTTCAACCTCAATGCTTGGAGAAACTATGCAGCAATAGGAAGCCATAGTAGATTTACAGGTACCAACCGTATTTCCAACAAAAGTGTTCTACAGAACCAGAATCCAACATTATGGCATCATTTCTAGACTTTCCTATAGAAAAATATGTTCCAGGATGCTAGAAATGATGCCATGATGTCCGATTTCGGTTCCTCAGAACCCCGTTGTCGGAAATAGGACTGGTACCGGGTTGCAATGTCTCACCCTGGAGCATTGAACCTCGCAGCTCTAAGAAATTCTAGAGTAGCCATGGCAGAGACTATCAGGGATCCACTCATTGGCAAGCTTCCCCCTATCGAGTGTAAGAACACCCCAAGGTTAAACTTCACCAAAGATGGTCAACTGGAAGCCCTACCATCATGTTAATAGCTCGTCCCCAAAGTCCAAATCTCCCCAACAAGGGGAGAACTGTTGGAGTACATAGTAAAGACTGATATACCCTATCATATACCAAGGGGCATTAGGATGAATCAAGGAATTAATAGAAGACCTCTTTACATACAGAGAGTGTAATTGGCAATGACCAAATCTGTCCCAACCTGATTCTTCTGCAGGCTCAGTAGAGTAAGAGATGGTTTAGGCATCCCTTCTGCAATCACCCTTGCAAAGTTACAGAAGGGCAGAAGAAGTACCCACACAAAATAGAGAGGCTTGCTCATAGCCCAAGTCAGAAGGTCATCCCACTAACCAGTTGAAAATATCAAGTTCTTTACCAAAGGTAAGATAAAGAGAGGTAAGAAGCCGCCAGAGCAAGCTCTCAGCACAGGGGGGATAGCTTATATACTAAGCCAACATTTGGGGGTGAGGTTCTGCATTTACCAAACTTTGGTGCGGGGGGTGAAAATGATTGCTTGCAGGTCCGCTGCAAGCTGCCGCTGGCAAGAGCAACAGCCAGGGCTTATAGGGATACCCAGGTGCTTGATTTGTTAAGCTGGCCAGGGTACATACTTGGCTTGGGTATGGTCTGGGCTTGAGATCTGGCTGAGGTATGAGATGGGATTGGGAGCTATTGATGCTTTATCTTGCAGATGGTCCAATCCTGCAGAGATCAGGGCTCCTGCTTGGTTAGCCTGCAGGGCGGTATCAATTCCTCATCCATCTCTGCATCCCATCCTATCTTATTAATTGGTCCTACGTTCAAGTCTGGTTGATCTCTCATCTGATTGGTCCAAGCCATTTAGATCCTTGGGTGTGTTACTGTTGTTGAAACAGCAGGCTCAACCCGCCAGCATGGTTTCAAGTAAGCGGGTTTGTGACCTGCGATCTGATTACCTAGTCACCCAAAGCCAAGTTAGGAAGGTGACTCGGATTTTCAAATACAATAACATGAACAGAAGTTGATCCTCCATGGTGGGTAACTTGTTCTGGCGCTTGACTCATTACAAGGATCAAGCCACCTCCTTCACTGTCCCACTGTGGATCAACATTATCATGTTCCTACTATCCTTGATTCACAATGACTATATAATACTTATCTCTCAATAAAGAATATTATCTAGTTTCTAAATATTTTCTCTGATGTAACTCTGCTAAAACAGCACAGTTACAACATTGGTAGCAGAAGTAGGTTTTCTATCCTACTTTTATTCCCCAAAATTCCACCTGTTGCCCGTACTTGCTGCAGCCAACAAATCCTTGATAGAATCATGTCCGGCCTCCTGCTATACTGGACTCTGTACGCACCTGGTATAGAAATACCTGATGGCTTTGTCCTGTACCAGAACATGGTGATCTTGCTTCCCACCTTCAACGCCCTGTCTGCACAAGGTTTCTTTCTAACGCCCATCACCATTCCTTGAGTAACTGACAACAGTACCCTGCCTGCCTACGTAGCTCAAAGACTTCAAAGTGCTGTCTTGAAACTTTTTGCTGGAGCCAACAACAACAACACCGCGGCATGAATCCAGTTGGCTCAAAGCAAGCTGGCCCAAATGGAATGGCCGCAACAATTTTGGATTGCAGAAATCTCCATCCAACTGACCCACAACACTGGTACTTGGTGCAACAAGTGGCACAAAGAACACACTGAGAATAATTGGGACACCTTCAAGCAAGACTTCCTGGCAAGATTTGTGCTAAAGGACACCACACTTATGATCATATGCCAAGTGAAGAATCTAACCCAAACAGGCACAGTGAAGAAGCTCACCCGCGCTTACAAGGAACTCCAACTATGTGACCCCTCAGATATGGCTTTTGAAACTCCAGCTACCCACCTTATGTACTACAACACACTCAAGTTGCATGTAATGAGATATGTAACCCTGGACCAAGTAACCAACCTGCAAAGTCTTTATTGCAAGGCAGAGGAAGCCAAACAAACATCCAACACCCTCCACAAGGCGCAAACTGGAAAAAGAGAGAGACCCAAAGATTCTCACTCAGCCAGGCGTTCCAACCAGCCACCCCCTGGGAAGCAACGGGAATAATACCAACCACAAACCTGCAGGCTCAAATGGACATGGAAACAGGAACAACAGCCAATCAAACCATGCTCATTTTCATATCACTGCCACAAAAGATAACCAAGACAAGGGAAAAGCCTGAGGAGAGCACTAAGCAAGCCAAGCTCTCCCCACACAATTCCTGACTTGCCCAACAATGAGTACCAACCCAAGGACGTGGACCAATGTCCAATGATCCAAGTACCCTCAGAAGACCCCGTACTTTACATCATTTCCAGACATCCAACTAAACTGATGTCTTATCCTTTCCGCTTTTTCAGTTGCATAGGCTCAGCACTCCTGGATTTGGGTGCAGATCAAACCCTTTTCAACAGTAGCTTTGTAGACAAGTTCAAACTAGCCACTAATCCCTCCCGGATTAAAAACGTGGTTTTAGCTGATGAACATCACATCGCCGTGACACAAGAAGCTGCCCCCTTCTTCATCATTCTAGAGGACCTGCATTCCACCATCCAGGGCCCTATCATCAACTTTCCCAAGTTTGACATTGTAATGGGAATGGACTGGCTGCAAAAGAACAATCCCCATGTAGACTGGGCGACCTCTGTATTGACCATAAAACGTCAAGGCGTCAATTACCAGATCTACCCTGACTCAGTAGACCAGCTCCTCCATGACCATGACTTTGTATGCATCACGGAGATCCTGGACAAAAAAGAGAACCTCAAGGCAATTGACTGGGATTCTTGCCAGTACAAGATCATACATTCCAAGGATCACCAAGACACCACTACACCTCAGGATTGTGGAATTGTAGCCTGACATCCAGAAATCTTCAAAGAGGCTCTACCTGGGTTATCACCAGAGAAACACATCCAACACTCCATCCAACTCAAAGGAGCTGTACCTAAGGTGCAACCCATCTACTGTCTCCCCCAAACAAAGATGACACCCTATGTGCTTACCTCAAGAAATTGTTGGAGAAAGGACTTATCCGCCTCTCACAGTTTCCTTTTGGGGCCGCTGTGTTCTTTGTGGCCAAGAAGTATGGTACTTTACGTCTGGTCACAGATTACTGCGCCTTGAACAAAGTCACCATCAAGAATTGTTACCCCTTACCACTAATTGACAATCTCTTTGACGCCTTGGGAGGAGCCTCTGTCTTCTCCAAGATCAACCTAACTGCAGGCTATAACCAGATCCATATCAAGGAGGAAGACATCCCCAAAACAGCCTTCTGCACTAAATACGGCTCATACAAGTGTGTGGTACTCAACTTTGGGATGCCAAACGCTCCGTCAACCTTTGTGACCTTCATGAACGAGGTGTTTGCCCCTCACATCAGCAAGAATGCCTTGGTATACCTGGACAATATTGTTGTATACAGCCCCTTGATAGAGCAACACCACAAGGACTTAGAGGCTGTCTTTGCCACTTTGATGCAACACAAACTGCTAGCCAAGCCTTCCAAATGTCAGTTCTTCCATGAGCAGTTACCCTTCTTGGGACACATAGTTTTGAAAGATGGCATTAAGCCTGACAGTCAGAAAATCCAGGCCATTTGCAAGATGCCATCTCCAAGGGACAAGTCAGAACTCTGCACATTCTTGGGAATGATTGCCTATGTACGTTGATTCATACCCAACTGTGGCGTCCTGACTGCACCTCTGTCCGCCATAACTGGCGCCAAATCCAAGTTTATGTGGACCCCCCAATGTGACCTTTGCTTCAGATGTCTTAAGTAGAAACTCACAACAGCACCCATCCTACAATACCCCATACATGATGGAGAATATCAAATGGAAACAGACACCTCTGACACATCCATTGGGGGAGTACTAAAAATCAAAACCAATGATGGTGACTTTCTGCCCATAGCCTACAAATCACGCAAACTGACAGATGGCTAGTGCCAATACCCTATACATGACAAAGAACTGCTAGCCATCATGCACTGCCTGGTCAAATGGCGTTGTTATCTATAACGGCAAGAAGAGTTCACGGCCTTGACAGACCACAGGTCACTTATCTACTTCAAAATCCAAGCAAACTTATCCTGTTGTCAAGCCTGCTGGATGGAACTTCTGGAGAGGTTCAACATGCTTGTATAATACAAGCCTGGTCCAGAACTTGCCATGGCGGATGCACTCTTACATCTGTACGTCAGAGCCACAAGGGGCAAGAATGGGCTCAACCCAGACTGGCTCCTCCTGGTGCTTAGGACAAAGGACAAAGGCTTTCCCCCTGGTATCACAGACATAACAAAAGAAACCATCATTAAGAACAAGCACTTATTCACTAATGTATATGGGACCCTACACTGAAAAATGTCCAACATAACAACCATCCCTTGCATTCTCACACATCAGAGAGTTGACACAATCTTACGCTACCACAGAGACCTAGGACACACAAAAAGCCGCAACCTCCATAAATTCCTTAAACACACAGCATGGTGGCTGACCTTATACCAAGACGTCCATGAAGTTCTAGACCAATGCAAAGTATGTGAAAAATTTGCAAAAAGCGATACCCTGCCTAAATCAGTCCTACCTATTTGCATGCAACTACCTTTCAAGGTGTGGGCCCTAGACATTGTGGGTCCTATGACAGGAAAGAATAACAAGAAGAAATACATCATCACTGCAATAGACTTTGCCACATAATAGCCAGTAGCACAAGCAGCTAAAGCACATACAGGCAATTACGTACAACAATTCATAGGAAGAGAAATCATCAGCAAGTTTGGAAAGCCAGAACTCCTGATAACCAAAGGAGGCAAAGAATTGACCTCTGCAGATACCAACATATACCTCACCAATAATGGGGTCCAGCACACAGTTACATCACCTTATCATTCTCAGGCCAATGGACGTGTGGAGCGGCTGAATGGCAGCCTTGTGCAAGCCTTGGCCAAGCTCACCGCCATGAGACCCAAGGACTGGTACAAGCAGGTACCTACTGCATTGCTTGTATGCTGGACCCGCGTGAACAGGTCCATCAGTAAAAGCCCCTTCAAGTTAGTTTATGGAACACAACCCAATATCATCCAGGCGCTATCTGGACCTAAGCTGGAAATGCCAAACAAGGGTTCACCCCGCTCAGATCCCCAGATCATACAGGCTAATAGCAACCAATCAGAAAAAGAAAAAAAGCATCTAAAAAATACCTTTGTCCCCATCCAAGACAGACATGAGGTTGGTGACAAGGTTTGGGTCATGAATACCGACAAAAGTGAATTACAGCCAGAAAAGATGGGCCCTGACATCATTCTAAAGGTAAATAAAAACAACACTTACCTTGTTCAAGGACGTGGAAAACAAAAACAAGACAAAGTCCTCCACCATGATTGCCTCAGGCCCTGCAAAGCAAGACAAAAGCAATGTGAGACTGTCCTACCAGCCATCAAACAACAGCTAGTTCAGTATAGCACCCAGGCTCCTGACAACCTCCCTGACAACCTGCCCCCAGAGGAGGCCGACCTTCAGCCAGGGGGTGTCAAAACAGCAGGCTCAACCTGCCAGCAATGTTTCAAGTAAGCAGGTTTGTGACCCACAATCTGATTACCCAGTCACCCAAAGCTAAGTTAGGAAGGCGACTTGGATTTCTAAATAGAATAACATGAACAGAAGCCGATCCTCCCTGGTGGGTAACTTGTTTTGGCGCTTGACTCATTAAAAGGATCAAGCCACCCTCTTCACCATCCCACCGTGTGATCAACACTATCATGTTCCTACTATCCATGATTCACAATGACTATATAATACTTATCTCTCAATAAAGAATATTATCTAGATTCTAAATATTTTTCCCCTTGTAACTCTGCTAAAACAGCTCAGTTACAACACTTTTCTGCATCCAAACCTTGTCAGGCCCCAATATGGTTGATTATTGTTTGACAATGTCTGCATGGGTTTTCTCTTGGGTTTGCTTTTGCATTCACTTTTGATTCCCAAAGCATATGGTTGGCTGGAGCCTAACTGTGCCCTGTCTGTCTGTTATGTGTCTTGATTTCTGGAAGTTCACATCTACTCTCACCCCTTGATCCATTGACACTGACTTGTTTGACTCAGATGCTGAATGCTGTGGTGGGAGAAGCTTCTGAGCCATTGGGATCCAGTGCGGACCCCCAATAATTGGGGGTGGGGGATGTAACATCTTACCCAGACTTAGTGTTTGTCAAGAGTGTTTATGGGCGCTAAAGAGGCATGCATTGCTCTCTCACAACTTCACCTCCCCTAGGGTTCAAGGTGACCTTGGGGCATAAAGTTAACAGCTGGCAACCGCCTCTGAGCCGTAGATATTGCGGGCTGGGATGGCATCAGGATGCCCAGGACAGCTTTCAGGCTGCTGCCTATATTTTTATAGCTTATTGCTCATAATCTGTCACTTATTCAGAACAGGGTTTCAAACAATGGAGGTGTTTGTCTTACTATCATATCCCTTCTTGTTTATCCTTGGTATCTTTTCTGAAATCAGAGCGTTGTGACAGGTGTAATAGGTTGGGCCTTTTAAGAAGGTTTAAAGCGCAAATCTAGGTTTTATCTACATGAGGCTATATAAGCTTACTTTGTCCTTTATGTCAGGATAACGCATCCCAGGTGGGGTCTGTTAGCCTCAGCTGTCAACTCACTTTGTTGGGAGGAGGGAAGAGCCCACCATAGGAGGGGTGCTAACTTGATAAGATAAGATGCTGAGCAGCCTACCAAGGCCCACAATTCAGTGGGGGGAACTATGGTGTAGCCTAGTCCATCCAAGATAATGTAGGCTATGCCTGCATATTGATTGGCAGTGAGAGGAGATGGTCCAGGGCTGGGGGCAGGCAGTCAGGTTTGAGAGTTAGGAGAGCTTTCATATCTATCTAATAGGCAGGAAGATAGTTATACTTCTCACAGAATATGGTGGCTGGGTGTTTGTACCAGGCTCCACTGTGATAAACTTTTCTTGGGGTTCTTTGTTGGGCCAGGCGGTCAAAGCAGAGGATGTTATCCAAGGTAAACTCCTTGTATTCCGGCTTGAGTGGGTAATCAGATAAACAAAGCAGGCTAAAAGGAGCTCCCAGCGGACAATAAGACACAGACCAGGTTTCTAGAACTTTCTCAGAAATGTGAGCTGTCATGCCAGGATTTTCTGTTAGAACAGTAGTGAAGTGGAAACAACCAAGACTAAATATGAAATAAAATGGTAGGACCAAGGTCCCATAATCTTATTTATTTCATAATGACAATACCATTTTACAAGTGTTCATGAAGTTTAAATATTATTCAAAATGCTAAGTTCTGCTTAATTCATCACCTGATAGCTGAGTTTCTCAGTTTCTTCTGGCCCAAGAGTTCTGGGCCCATCATGTACCTCTTGGTCTGTCAACTTCTCTACTGATATAACCTTAACCTGAAAGTCTATTGCTAGCTTCTCCATACCTTTATTATTCCTGCTAACATCTCTGTCATTCTGGATCATTGGTCATTCAGAATCTTCAAGCCAGGTTAGCTTTAGCTTCATGAGTTGTGCAATCCCTGGATTAACTTCCTGGTTGCTGGCTGGCTGCAGATCACATTGTTGGGTGGCCTGAACTTCAAGCCAATAATCTGTGTTAACTTTTGAATTTGAGTTTTCATGCCAAGCAGCAATTTTGCTTTCAGACAGCCTGTCAGTAATGACAGGAATATCAGTATGTTTTTTTAATGCATCCAGAAATCTAGATTGGTCCGAATTAATTACCAGCCTATGGCGCTTTTCTGCACCCCAAAAATTCTTAGTCTGGTGAGCTTGCAAATTTTTCTGATCAATCCGCTCCAAATTGCTGCTTTTTCCTGCTTGCTCATTGGCTAGCTGTAAAAACACAGGCAGCTGGCCCAGGGGCCCACAGGATCCATGAAATTATCAGAAAAAGGTTCCAGTTTTAATTTCCCTAGATGAAGTTCATCATTCCTTTTGGGGAAATGTCATTCATGGCACTTTAACTTCTTTTTAAAGAGTCATATTATAGTTGCAGTAATATATTCTATCATGAACAAAAGTGTTGTAGCTGTGCTGTATTAGCAGAGTTACATAAAAATATTTGGAAATTAGATAACATCTTTATTGGGATATGAGAGATCATATAGCAGTGGCAAATTATTTTCTAGGGAACAAGATTTGTCAATCAATTGTCTGGATGAACAGGGGGTGTTTTATCTCACTAATGAGTGAAGCACTGAATCAATTTGCCACTGTGTTAAGATTTTTATCAGTTCTTGTTTCCTTGTTTGATAATCCAAGTTGACTTTTGCATTTGGCTTTTAGTGTCAGGAAAGCCGAGTTGGGCAGCACAGGGTCTCTTGTGCAGAACTTTTCCAGGGTATTAACCCTGCAGTTTTGACACTGTTGCAACTGAATCAATTATAGTTCAATATTGAGATTGAGGAAGACAACAGTACAATAGAAAGAAAAAATAATAGGAATAAGATGTAGTTTTATTTGGAGACCAGTATTTAATATACCAGAAAGAAAATCCACTAATTCACCAGGGGGTGGCATTGTGGCAGGATCCAAGTATTGTAAGAGTTAAATGGTGTGCAGCACTATTCAGTGAACAATGATGAGGATAAAATAAAAAAAATTTCAACTGTTTAAGCAGTACTAAACCAAATTAAGTAGAGGGGCTCATTAATTTTGTGTCTTTGGAGATGTAACAGAAAACAGAAAACAGCAACCAAAATTGAAATTAAGAAAAGCATTCAAAGAGAAAAATCTGAGGTCAAAGAAGATGAGGAGGTGGAATACAGTGCAGGCCAGGATATCACAAAAGAATCAACTACAAACTGGAAGAGGGTTGAGGATATATTATCCACAACTGGGGCCATTAGGCCAAGTTATTCTAATATTAGGATTATAACTTATTTTCAATCTTTCAGGGATAATAAGCTATCTAGAAAAAGGTTTGTAGAGGGGAATGGTGGAAGTTTTAATATAGCTTAGGATGAAGAGGGAAGGGGTTTGACAGCATCTGATTGGTTGACTCAAAATATTTTCAACCCTTAAAAGGCATACATTGGAATTTGAGTTGATGCCGTCATAATCTAAAAAAATTCTGGCAACCAGTGGGTTGAGCACTGCCATCACCAAATAACGTGCAATGTGTAATTTTTTTATCATAATTATTTGGGCAAAAATATGGCAAGTCCAGATTTTCCAGGGATATCTGGGCAACTCCAGCTTTAACCCATTTTTTTGTCAATAACAACATTTGTATTACTTAACATAGTCAGGGGTTTAGCAGATTTTTTTCTTTAATTTTGAGTTCTGTGAGGCTGTACTATGCCTACCATTTGGTGTTACATCATAACAAGTATGATGTGATTGACAAATATATAATTGAGGATCAGTTCTTGGAATTTGTTACATATCTAATTAAGAGTTATTGCTGGTATTTTGATGTTAGCAGCAGAATTTCCAATATTGTCAGATATGTCATGGGAAGTCTTTATGAGCACCCCCTGTGTATTGTAAGGTATTTTGACAGGCAGGGAGTCAATATTGATCACAACACTTGCCAAAAACATGATCAAACATACTGTTGACAGCCCTTATCACCCATAACCTAATGAGAGGATTGAAAGGTTAAATTGTTCTCTTGTAGAAGCACTGAGTAATTATCTGTCAATAACCCATGCCTCAGGGCTGATATACTATCAACAGCACTAATGGTATGTTATACATGTGTAAACCGCAATATATACAAAAGCCTGTATGAGCTTTTCTATGAGCACAAACCAACCATTGTTAGTAACTCACTGGGGTCATGCCTACCCTTACCTAAAAGGGTATCTGATAATGATGAACCCACAATACAACAAGCCAGACAAGGCCAAGAAGCCAAAGAAAAAGAAAGAGTGGAGAGAAAAGCAATTGTAAGGTCTCATAGTTTGGGGAAGGTGGTTATAGACTAAAGCTTTAATACTGTTGATATTTATGTTGGTCAAATACAAAAAGGTAGGTAAAGTTTGTAGTAACAACTGGACTAGGGCTCCTAGAAGCTTATAAGATGTAAAATAAGGACTGAGGCGGTTGATTAATCCTAAGAAAATGAAATAGAACCCAGTCTTAATGACTGAGGATTTGGTCAAAAAGTCAATTTCTAAGTCAGGAAATTGCTCACCACTAGTTGGAGGGTTAAAACTATCAATAATCAGATTGTGTGTATTATTATAGAAACTACCTAACTGGTGAAATAGAAAGTCAAAAGGAATCATAAGATTGAAGAAAGAAAAGAAATAAGTTAACTAAATTGAAAAGGAAAACACAAGCCACAAAACCTAACAAGTACCTTTTTGAGGTGCAAGTCAAACAATCTCAACTTACTGTTGAGATTGGAAAACCAAGCCTTTTTATTTACTTGGTATTTGACATGCAGAATTGAGGTGAGATACTTAACCAAAATTGGTTATAAAAAATGATGGAAGAAAAACAACCACAGAAACACATGTTTCTTATGGTTTAAACTTAAAAAGTTAGAACCCAGCGTAAAAGAGACAACAGAAGGGCATTGGTACTGGTCCAAGGATGCTGGCGTAAGCGGGAAAGCAAAAAAAGGTATTCAGGTTTTGGATTTAAATTATTATTACTAACATCTTAGGTCCACGGTTCAAAACTTGGCCAGACAAAAACAAGGTAAGCTTCAAACTTAACACTAACCGTAAAAAATAGAAAGAATGTTTCCAGTCAAAGGAAAATGAAAATAAGGAATCTTTCTGAAAAAATGAACCAATCTTAACCCAATTCTTCAAAAGTAAAATAATGGAGTCTAAGGAAAAATCTAGCAGCAAAAAATAGAAAGGAGAATCCTGACAGCAATGCCATTCCAGAAGAAACAGTTTCAAGTAGGGGATGAGGGCTGGTTAGTCAACCATGATTAAACAAGTTGAAACCAGGGCTAAGAGGACCTGGTGTTGACATAGAAGTCAAGCTTGATAACACTTATCTTGTCAAGGGGATTTTTACTCACACAGGATTGAAACTTATGCACCATGACCAAATCTGCCTCTGTAAGGCAAGAAATGCCCAGCAGAATTCAAAGCTACCTGTTCACAATGCCAAACTGGATCAATGCCAAGCTTGATTCCCAGATAGTCTCAAGAAAGTTCCTAAAGCTCCACTTTCTAGCACCCCAGGGGGAGATGTCACAACATCTACAATTACTCTCTCTTGGAAAAACTATTCCCCAAGAAAATTTTCAATTAATAATTAGGTTGGGGGCACCCTTATCAGCTGCCCATCTCATACAGGGATCAAACCTTTTTTTTTCCTAAATAGAACATTACCTGGACAAGCGTCATGACTACCATGACGTACATGGACAGCATGTGGCCGCCCACAATACTATATAATCCACAATGTTCATATCAATAAAGTATCAATCTCTTCTTTGAGTTTTTGTTTTGCTATCACAAAGGGTAGACCCCCAGGTTCCAGACCACTGGTGGATGAGAACAGCAGGGATTGGACCCGCTGCCCTGAGTTGCAGTGCCACATGTTGGGTTCCCCCTATGAGCAAGTGTGTCGAGGCCTCAGTGCCCTATCCCAAAGGGCTCTGCCGCGTGCAGGATGTGCTTGCCTCGACCAGCTTCATTGTCTTTTGACTTTTTGATCAATGTAATAAGGCAGAACTAGCACTTATCTAGCCCGCAGACAAAAGGAAGGCTCAAAGAGACCAACCCCTAAGAAAATTCAATTCCTGTTTTTCAGTGACACCTGGCAGTCAGTCCATGCATTATATTTCTAGAAAGTCCAACAGTACACCCCACCTTTTTTCACTGTTCTTTGTACTAGTAAAGTAGCAGCCAAAAGTTCACAGTAGAAGGCCCCAAGAAGGCAACAGTTCATAACCACCTCCACTATATCAATATCTTCTTAATTTTCCTCTTTGTTTTTTATATACTTCCCAGAAGTATATCTTCAACATTTATGAAAACTAAAGTCTCTTCTAGCAACTTTTTCATGCAAACGTTAAATTTAAGGATTTTAAAAAAGCATGTATAGTTGTATATCTTTTTGTTCTCTATTTATTGCTGACTTCAAGTTAGTCTCCTAAGATACAGTAGTTTTATAACCTGTTGAGATAAACGAAATCAACTCGGTCTAAAAACAAATAGAAAACCAAGCAACTTATGTTAAATTACAGAAGGTTTGGATCCACTTTAATTTCGTTTTTAGACTGAGATAATTTCATTTATCTTAACAGGTTATAAAACTACTGTAGTAAATTTGATTTACTGATTTTATTTGAACTTTTTCTAAGCTTGATTGTGTTCTCATTATATAACTTTTTTAGGCCCCAGTCATCTAACATCACATGAAGGAGTCTAGAAAAAGTTTGGGTGTGAAAGCCTAAAAAGGATGTAACTTTCAAACTTTAAAATTATTATTTATTCAAGTTAGGCTACTAAAATACCTCTCTCAAAAAAGAAGTTACTTAAGTTTCAAAATGAAGCTTTGATAAAAAAGTTTGAATAAGTACGAGGCACATTTTGTGAGGTTACCAATTGCTGATATACTTAATGTTGGAATACACAGTAGTTTTCAAACCTGTGAGACTGAACAAAATCGAATATTGATGATTTATTTTGATTGACAATATATTTGAATATATTTTCATTTCGAGCTCATTTGATTTCAATCTGAGCCAAGTGCATTTCATTTCTGGCCAATGTGATTTTGTTCTCCCTCGTAGGTTTGATGAATATTGTACATTATAGTGGAGATGGTGACATTTATTTTCATTTTGAATGGTTCTATTATAAGCTGAAATGCTTCAGCTATTGGCTTTTAAGCTAAACAACTTTTTATCAAACAGCCAAAAATGAATGAAAAGCATGAAAGTGGTAATAGAAAAATTACATGATTAATAATTATTTACAGGTGTAAAAAGGAGGTTCTATTAACTATTGAAACCCAATATATCATACCTTTCAGATATTAAGGACCCATTTAACTTCATTTTTAAATCATGGCTTACTGTTAATGCAAGAGTTATAGAGGATATACAACCCACAAAATAAAATATCATTATGCATGTTTTTGGAGTAGTTGGTAATAGAACTCTGGGTTCCCATGGGCAAAGCGATTTTAAGGAAAGCAGTAGGATAAATGCTTTTCTGTGACTATAAAAAGCAACTAAGAAAGCTAAAAAAGAAAATGCAATAAATACCTGAGATACTGCTTTGATAAATAAACTTCATAATAGGGATATATATCAAATTAATGCCAATAGAAACTAAACTTGGTTTAAATAACTATTGATTTTTTGGAAGCGCAACCGATTTCAATAAAACAAGAGAAGTGAGCCACATTTCTACTTGCTTTCAATTCTAAGCGATGGTAAGCTAAATAGGAAGTTAGCGTTATCCAAAAAACAATGTCAAAGCTAACTAACCTGCTCTTTGTCCTCTTTGATTCTATTGCGGAATTCTCGGTAGCAATTTTGACAAAGATGATGCATTAATTTAGACTGTCCACAAGATTGGCAGTTTCCAATGTTGTTAAGATTTTTAAGGCTTTTACCAGCAGCTCTTCTTCTTTTCTTTCCGTAGGTGGTCTTCTTTTTGGGAACTGCCCTCAAGATGCACTCTTTGAGGTCGTTTAACCACCCATCTAATTTCCCTCCAATATTGCCCCAGGTGAGACCATAAGTCAAAGCGGGGTTGATTTGAAGAGCAAAGTTAGTCCATCTGTAGTTTGAGATTGAAAGTATACGAGTCGTGCTTTCAGATTTAAATGAATGAAGGAATAAGCTTCGCAAAGAAACTATGCCTGACATATTTTCTTGATTATTGACCAAATAAAGTAAGAACAAAGCTTCGCCTTATGAAACCAAAATATTAGAGATTTTGGATGTCTAAGAGATACGATCCTATCTGAGGTATGTTTACCCTTAGATTTTGGAGAGCTAGATTTTTTTGGCTAGAATAGCGATCATCCAAAAAACTTATCCACATTTTGATTTGATGCAAGGTCGGGTTTTTGATGGTAAGGCATCCCATTTTCTGCCGAATCGATATAAATGCTAAATAAATCCAACTTTTTGAATTGATGATTAAACCCTTAGAGCTCTACGTGGTGTTTTGGGTGATATAAGATTTCATTTTTCATTATATTTTATTTTTTTACTGTTAGAAAGTAATTTTATGATGTCACTGCTCTTGGTAGGGGCAGGAAGATGTTCCAACAATTCTTGCTCTGTCGGCCAATTTTTTTGTAAAACAACAAAAAACACGCTTGTTTTCCATCACTCTAATTAAATACAAATAAAAACAAAGTGATTTTTGGCAAAAAAATCCAATTAATTGCTAACTTTAACAGTTAATAAAAACAAAAATTACATGTTAAAATAAGCTTACATTTTAAAATTAAATAGAAACAACTAATACTATTAAATTTCAATAAAAATTAATTTAAACCCCTAGCTATAAAAATTTGTTACAAAATAAAAACAATAATTTTAAAAAAATTAAATGAAAGAAGATGAGCAAATAGTTTATTAAATGAGATATTAGCATTTATTCAAACCCAAAGTTCATGGCATTTGAGACCCTCTTCAGGTATTCCAGTATTAATCCTTCTTGTAGCCACTGTGCACCAGATTGTACATTTCGTCCTTCTTGAGTTTATTGCCAGGATTGAAAAATTTTCCCCTTGAAACCTGGGCTAAAAGGCAGGATTTGACCCTGACCCTGAGCCCCTGCAGGCCGCCAGCCCTGAGGACCGAGGGGCCGCCTGCTCGCGTTTTCCTGGGGTCGAGTCCCCACGAGCTGAAGCCAAGAATGATTGTCTGAAAGGTGAAGCTAGCCAAACCAAAGGAATCATCACACCAAATGGAGGCAACAAAATTCCTACCATCTGCTTCATGGGCTTGAAGACCGCCTTGGTGGCCAATCAAGAGGTCATCCCTGGAAGAAGGCACAGCCCTGTGGCCCAACCCCATGACCGCAACCCAAGAACAAGAGTATCAAGTTGCCAATTTGAGATTTCTGACCAATGAAAGAACTCCTGGTCTTGGGCCATTTCACCGCCTTTGAACCCAAGCATCCAGACCACCTGGCCTCACATTTCACGATGCCCTGATGAACCCCCCATGTAAAATATTAAGTTTGGAGGTGGGGTGCTATATAGACCAAAGGACCCTGCACTCTAAACATATTGCCATTTTTGAATAAAGGTTATGTTATTTTGGCTCACACAGCTATTGCCTTATTTTGTATTTGCTATCTATCAATTCAGTACAAGATCACCTGGCCCTCCTCCCTTCTGCCAGCAGATTTCCGTCCCCCAGATGTCCCCTTTGATCCTGTCCACTTCACGGAGTACCCTTTAAAACCCAAGTATAAGGAATACACCCTGAAAAAGATCCTTGAACTAGATCCCTTGGACCACATAAAATCAGCAGTTAGATACAACCGTCAAGGCCTTGGATCCTATGGCAACCAAAATTGTTTAGAGGCAAGTTCAACTACCTGCCTGCTGGCCTATAAACTTGATATGAAACCGCCCATGACCCCCAATCCAATGCCCACCTCCTCACCCAACCTCCCAACCAACCACACTAGCAAGCTGTTTGGGATTGTGTATATCACTCTCACAGGGGTGATTGACACTATAATTCTGGCTGCCGGCCTGTGGTCCTGGGTGGGAAAGTCCTTCTCCTACCTATTTAATTTAGCTCCTCTCTTGTGGTGGGCTCTGCCCGCAAAAGACCCAGCCCACATAATCCCTGAAAATGATGGGCTGGCCGCCCAAGCTTGGATTCCTGACATTTATGTTGGCTTTTCTTGGAGAGGAGGTGACTCTGTTATCAAAATCTCTAAGAATAAGGTTAGTCATGTCTTTAGACTTCCACATGACCACAAACAGCTTGTCAAAGAATGGCTTGCTAGCTCACACTGACTCAGTAAAGTGGTTATGCCATCCTTTCAGGGCAGATGTGGTCTTGGTACCCTCAGTAAGCAGAGACTCCACATAGTTCCAGCTGATCTTGTTTTTCCCTGGACCAAATCTCTTATCAATAAACTTTCTAGTCCATTTTTTAGAGCTGAATAGCGGGCTGCACTGTTCAAAGAAAGACCATATGGGTAAAGTAGACACAATATTAATTGCTTGAGCAACAGCAACCTAAATTGGGAGGAGTGCTTCAGCATTTGGGATTCCCTAGTAGTGTAGTGTAAAAGAAAATTTAAAATCAAAGCTAAGAAAATAATTTTCAAATGAAAATTGGAGTAGTAACTGGAGGTGAACATTATTTTCAGGAAGCCAGGCATAGGTAGAGGCATTAGTTGACTCAGGACAGAGTACAGCCGGGCCAGTGGGTAATGCCCACTGTAGGATGGGTGCTAAATTGATAATATAGGATACAGATCACCTAAGCAAAGACCAGGGCCCTGAGTTGGGCACCATAGAGTATACCATTCCCATCAAAGTAATGTAGAGTACTCCAAACAGTTGAGTGGATGTGGTCTTGGCGGCGGTGGGAGGTTCCATTGGGCGGTCAGGTTGAGGGGTTAAGGACAGAGTCATGGGGACAAGGTATGAAGGCAGATAATTGTACTTGTCTTTGAACAATCTGGGCGGCCTCTTGTACCACTTTCCTTTGTGTCCTATGTATTTGGTTTCTCTAGTCCTTGCCAAGGGATCAGCAATGAGGATAGTCTCTAAGTTGTACTCCAAGTAGGTGGGGTTGAGCAGGTATTTGGTAAAATGCACAGGTCCAAAGGGGGCTCCAGGGGGACGGTATAGTGCCTGAGAAGGGTCAGCAGGTTGATCTCTGGATGAGGCAGTTGCCTGATGGTCTACTTGGCCAGAGTTAAGATGGAAGATTACTAAGACTAGATAAGGTAGGAATTGTTTGAACTAAAATTTTCATAAAGCTTTATTATCAAAAATGATGATGTGGTCATCACCACACTGCCAGCGTTCTTATACCATGTGATTTTGCTTCTTCGCTTTTTGCAGGCTTCAGGTCCATGGGCAGTTTGCTGATAGGGCATGGATCTTGGCTTAGGGTCTGGAGAGCATCAGGTCCTGGTTGGGTACACTCTGGTAAACAGAAGTGGCAATGCTTAATTTTGCTGCTGTGGTTCACCACATCACCTGAGAAGTCAAATTGTATTACCCATTATGGACTGGAGACTGGCATTAGCTAGTAATCATTGGCAGGACTGGAGGGAGGCCTTGTTGTACCCTCCTTTAGGCAAGATACAACTTCTGCATAGGTCTATGTCTTTTGTGGCACAAGGTTAACAGCAATCTGATCTTTATTTGATGAATCATCCTTAAGAGTCTGGTGGTTCTTGGAGTAATTCAACAACTTGGGTCTGTAACATAGCAAGTTGGTGGGTTCCTGTTCATCCTGGATGACTTGATTAGCCTTTGGAGAGTCAGGGTTCAATTCTGGGGTTTCCAATATTGATTTCAAACTTCCAGTCTCAACACTTGGTAGACTGGCAAGTTCCTGTTCTCCTGGTTGGGGCAAGACATCTCTGGCGGTCCAGAGTTTGGACCAACTGGCAGTCTGGCTGGCTTCCATCTACCCTGGTCATTACAAGGCTTTTTCTGAGGCCTGGGGTTCAATTCCCAGGTTTTCAATACAAGTATTGAAATGTCATTCATGACAGTGATGTTGTCAGGGCTGATAATTTAAGTCTCAATTGATACTTTCTATTTTGTTGATATTTATGCCAAGACTTCTGTTTGTTTGTTTCTTCTTTACTATCTTTGGTTGCCTATATTTTGGCAAATACTGCACCAATTAAGCCCAAAATAATTTCAGCTGAAAGCCCTTAATTCTAGCTTTTGGAATCTTACTTCTTACAATATATGTAAGTGGTCTAAGCTTGGGATTCTGGCCCGTCATTTTCTGGAATTATATGGGCCAGGTTTTTTTGCAGGCAGAGCCCACCACAAGAAAGGAGCTAACTTAAATAGGTAGGAGAAGGACTTCCTCACCTAGGACCACAGGCTGCCGGCCAGAATTATAGTTTCAATCACCCCTGTGAGGGATATATACACTATCCCAAACAGCTTGCTAGAGTGGTTGGGTTGGGAAAGAAGACAGGCATTGGATTGGGGGTCACGGGCAGTTTAATATCAAGTTTATAGGCAGGCAGGTA
>QTSX02005302.1:0-60189 GCA_014839935.2 Entomophthora muscae
GAGATTGTGGCTTGCTTTGGGCAATCCAAGCATCTCATCACAGATGGTGGACCCAAACTTGTTGGACATGTTGTGAAGGCATACTGCGTCAAGAACGCGCTCCAGCATATAGTCACGACCCCTTACCATCTGCAAGCCAATGGCCGCGTGGAACAGTTAAACGGCTCCCTGGTTCAACTGGTTGCCAAGTTCTCACAAGAGCACCCTAACACTGCGTGGACTGAACATCTCCCCACCGCCCTACTGATCCTGTGAGCAAGAATCAACAGGGGCACTGGGTTCAGCCCTAGCACCCTGGCCTTTGGAACACCTGACAATCTGACCAGGGTTGAACAGGGGGAAACTACAGTCCAAGGTTCCCAACAAGCCCCCCTAGTGACAACGCCCTCTCTAGACCAATGGCGTGCCAAAGCCCAGGAGATCAAACACAAGCAGATTGCGGGAGGGACAAAACACCTCAAAGCTAGATATGCCATAGGTGACCCCTCTATACCCTTAATCCCAATTCTGCCAAATTAGAACCCAAACACCTAGGACCTTTCAAGGTAGCTGCAGTCTATGACAACCACACCTACCAACTTGAGGATGCCCAAGGAAATACCAAGAAGCTTCACCATGACCGCTTGCGCCCCTGCTGCGCCACCCCTACACAAAAATTGTTTGTGCGGACCTTCCCAGACCTTCCACAGACTCCAGTCCTGGTGTCTGACAACAAACAGGGGGCAAGGGGGTGTTGCAACCAAGGACTAGGCTTGCCTGCCAACATATCTTACAATACACAGGGGGTGCTTAATGAGTTGCCCCTTGACGTGTCTAACGTTATGGATTAACCTGATGGCAATGTTGAATGGCGGGTACTTCATCCTAATTAGGAGTTTTGTCAATTTGACCTGCTGATCCCCGCACAAGTTATTCCTCAGCTCCAAACCTTAAGTGGAACTCCCCACTATGCCACCCCCTTGTGGCCTCCCCATATAGTATATTAATCACAATATTCTACAATAAACAATACCTTATTCTTATTATTCTGTACTTTCCTATTGGACTGTTGTCTTCCCCAATTCCAAGTACTGAACTCTCATTGGTTCAGTTGCAACACTGGTGCCTGGGGATAGGGAGAAGCAGTAGCAGAAGGTTCAGCGGGGGCATTCCTCCCTCCTCATTGAAAGAACCGTGGGGATGGGGGCTGTTGGTGTGGAAAGACAGGAGCGCCAATGTTGTATTTGTAGCAGCAAGGGGTACTAATTTCTACAAACAGTTAGTCAGGAACCTATTTCTTAATACTATACCTGTAGATGGTATAGTGGCAGCCTTTAGATAGGACAGAAGAATATAAGGATATAATGACAAAACTGGTATTTATTATGATAGTGCTGCAGTTATATATTAGGAGGTGGGGGAATTTCTATTGGGGGAATGGTGGCACAGACAGAAGGACTTTCCTAAAGGAGGAGAGTAAAGAGGTACAGTAGAAAAGGCTGCACAAGAAAACAACTGGTTTAACGTACTTTGCCTAATAAAGGCAATTGGCAATAACTATGTTGTCCTATTTATAACCTTGGACATAAAGCCTGCACCTGATATGCATTTGAAAGGCGCTTGAAATACCCGTTTTAAGGTGTTTTAACGTGATTAACCTTATTAAAACTGTCTTGAGAGACAGCAATCACAAAATTGTTATGTTGCTTAATCCCTAAGTAGACAACTTAATGTCTAATCCATTTAGGATCTGCAACACCCCCTCTGCTACTCTGTCTTCCTATTGAGTGATTATCAACCCTTGTCTACTATTTAAGTAGAATTATTTCTCCTAATAAAGACAAGTTTATCCACATTTGTGTTGGCTTTAATAATCTTAAAGCTTTTTCCTTTCCTTTTTGCAAAAAAAGGAATTCCCCATCTTGTATTCCAGGAAATTAAGGTATGTGCCCTTAATTTTTCCCTGAAGGCTAACCCAAGGCTAGCTTCAAACCTTAAATCTTTTTCTATAAAGATTTCCTGCCGTGTCCTCCTGGATGTTGTCCCCAGGAGCCAAACACAAAAAAATGGTGCTAACTACAGGGGCTGCAAGCCCCTTGGTTACCCCATTCACACATGCATTCTCTATTACTTCTCCCTTTGTTTCTGAAGTACCCAAACAACCTAAAGTTTCTAGTCCTCCTCTATAAAAAGACATCACCAATGCTCCCTCAAGTCCCATGGTACTGGTGCTGTCTCCCAGGCCTGCTTGGGCCCCCTTCCAGCTTTCTCTCTCAATTATGAGCAAGCTTGTGCTGCTGCCCACTCCCTCCTCTACACAGGCAATGTGGCCATGCACTCTATCCCTGGTCTCCATCCTGGGTATACTTCCAAAGACCTTTATTCCTTTCTCTTGGACTTTGGTCTTTTCCCCGCGCTGATGAAATCAATGGATACTTTTGGCGTGTTAGTTAACCAGTTTACCCAACCCACCTTGGTTCATCATCAATTAGCGCTAGGATCTCAGAACCAGCTTTTGACTGCTATAGCTACCGCTGTCTCAAACAACCATGCACAAAATATGGCCTATCAAGAATGGTCCCATAGCCTCTTTGCTTGTATTTTAAATAATCACCGCAAATTGCTGGCTTCCCAGAAGTACTTAACCTTGTTGTTGAACTCCTTTTGCCCCTTGCTTCCTGGATATATCAAGGATTGACTGTGTAAACTGGTTTATTACTGAGCTAAGTGGCGTGGAAAGATAGAAGCAACCCTTCTAAAGTACTAACAGGATTTTGAGACTTTGAGACCAAGATCAACCAATTTTGAGAGTGTGTTAATTCCCAACTTGAGTTGGTTGGGACTCACATCAATACTTGGGGCCACCATCTGCACCAACAATATGGTCTGGATAAGGCTGTGTTAGAAGACACTCTGTATCAAGTGTAAAACTACTTGATGATAGAGTATCTTCTATCAAAGTTACTCCTCCCTCTCCTGCTGTGGAGGTTCCGTCTGCCTTTAAAGCTAAGGTATAGAAAGCCATAGCTGAACTCAAAGCCACTATTTAATGTCAATCTTCTGTTCTAAACCCTCCCCCAGTAGAGCCTATGCCCAACCCTTACAATGCCTTGTTAACCAACCAAGTAGCTACCTTGCAAGGAGAGATTGAATATTTGAGACAAGGTCTCTCTGACCCTGATGATTTGTCTTCTGAATCTGATGGTGAAGGGGAGGCAAAGGTCACTGGTACTCTAACTTGTAGCAATAATGGGGTTTTCCTTGGCTTGGAAGGCCAGCTCTGTGTCAACAGTTCTCTTGCCTTTTATCATTTAGCTGCAGTGACAAACGATGTGGCAAATAGGCAGGATGCTCTAGAACGCAAGGTGCAGACCCTCTCTTGCTTAACAGAAACAATAAATGGACATTACCCTGTTAATTGCTGAAACAACTTCCTTGACCTCCCATATCAATGGGGTTGCTAGAACAATTGCAGTGCAACAGATTAAGATTGATGAATTTGGGCTGCTGCCACTATCACCAGAGATATCAGTGGACAGAACAGCTTTACACTGGATACCCTGGAAGAGAGCCTTCAAATTCTCTGGGCTAGACAACCTGCTGCCAAATCAGAGTTTGAGGCACCCCCACATCAATGTCTTCAACCCAGGTGACAAAAGTCCTTCACTTCATTGTCCATCAATCCCAACTATAAGCCTTCCTTCAAGCAAATATTTGATCACAAAATCTCTACCATTGCTGCCTTCCTGAACATTTACAAGGCTGCAATGTGTAGGGCTACTGACAAGCTTAAAAAGGAACATATTTATACCTGCCTGCATCTTACGTGCCAAGAAGTTGTGGTCCCTGAACTAGCTTCCATTATCACTTGGGAGGATATAAAACCCCTCCTTATTAAAGAATTTGGAGGAGATCTCAGCTTGGAGGTCAAGAAAGATGCATTTATGAACATTGCCTTTAAGCCCAAGGAAACCCTGGCTGATTTTGCTGACTGCTTCTATATTGAAGGAAAACAGTTAATTACCAGTTGTCAGTTAACACCCTGTGAAGCTTACACAGCATTTTTGAACACTTTGAAGGCAAATCAGCTTCTGTCCCTTCACTTTAAGGCTCACAAAGATTCTCTTACGTCCATGAAGAGTATTAAGACCCTCTTGCAAGACATGAATTTGACCCACAGGGGTACCATGGTTTGCGAGAATAAGGCCAACAAATCTGGAACCACCTCTCATAATCTTTGTATTATGACTCTGGGCTCAAGTGGACAGCCTAAGAGACAAGAATGTCACAATTGTGGTCAAATAGGGCGTCACTCACATACCTGTACCAACCCTTTGATAGAAGTTTGCAACCCAAAGGAGCAGGCAGGAAAAGAGAGGTCAGCTTAGAGGTGGAGATGCTCTCTGCTAATCCATCTCCCCTGTTTCCTCCTGATCCTCCCTCTGACAATGAATCTCCTCCTTTGGCTGGCCCAACTATCCTTCCCTGTTCCACAATCTTTCTAGAAATTCTGAACCTAAAGATTCTGACTACAATGAATCAGATAGTTATGGCTACTCTGTGTTGGCTGTCCCAGAAACTGTGTTTTTCCCTTACAATCTTCACTCAGGGAGAACCACAACTACAAATTACCCACCTTCAAGTGAATCCAAGGCAATGGTGGCTTGCCCTTATCTAGCTCAGGCTCATTAATCTCCTGTCTTGGTAGACTTTTCTGAAGAAGAAGCTGATTTAGCAGAAGATTTCTTTCAGAATGTGATTGTATCCCTCCCTTTGCAGACTGTGTATAAAAAAATCCTGACTTACAATGCATGTTAGCCAAATGGGAAAGGGAGCTAGAGGCTGCGCAAGATGTGTTGGCAGTCTTGCCCCCCTTTGGGAAAGATACAACCCGCGTGGAAGTATCAATCCAAAAGGTTAAAATCAAAGCCATCTTGGACACTGGTTCTCTAGTCAATGTAGTATCTTCAAAACTAATGAAGAAACTTAAGCTAGCCCCTTACCTCAATTTCACTCAATCATATGGTACTGCTGGCATGGCTCAATCCTGAGCCATTAGTGTCTACTGTACTCTGCCAATGAGGTTTGGTAAGCTTCTTATTACATCCCCTCCTATTGTCCTATAAAACAAAATCTATGATATCCTGATTGGTACGCAATTCCTCCAAGAATATAATGGAATTGTAAACCTTTGAGATGGGTATCTATTGCTCTTAGGATACAAGGTCCCTTTAATTTTTAAAGAACCTCCACGCCTATCAGGCAAATGCCTTAAGACTTGTGTGCTAGAGTACCCCACGGGTATCTTCTTGCTCAAGTACAGAACTCATTCCTCCAATATGTGTTCCCCTCCTCCTTACTGTCCTGTAGAGGAAGATGTGCCTCTTATTTCCCCTGCAGCTATTACCATCCCTCCAGGCTACCAAGTGATTATAGACTCCCGGATATCTTATGAACTGCCTGAAAAGTCATTCCTGGAATTTTACTCTCCTGAATCTCTCAGTTGCAAAGAGACTCAATTATGCCCAGGAATCTTAGACTGAACCCATACATAGCCTGTACAGTTGCTGCTAGCTAACCTGGCTGCTTTTCCTATGATAGTATTGCAGGGCCAAGTTGTAGGCCATGGTTGTATACTGGGAGCAGAACATGTGGCCTCCCTCTACCCCTTTGAAACTTTTAGTGATTTCAATCTACTTAAAAAACCCTCGGGTTTTCCCCCTATTTACTGCTGCTGACTTCCCACAATTGCCGCCAATTCAACAAAAGGATGTGCTGGAATCACTTGATCAATTTAGTTATATCTTTGCCTCTGGACCTGCAGACTATGGTCTAGTCAAAGGGGTCATCCATCAGATAGATACTGGTGATGTGCCGCCCTTTTGTGCCAAGCCTTACTGCTGTAGTAGGGTAGAGGATGCCCAGGTTTTTAAGGAGCTTAAACAACTCTTTGATGCTGGTCTCTTGGCTCCCTCTCAAAGCCCTTGGGCCTCTTCCTTGTTGATCCTCAAGATAAAAGACGGAGGCCACCACATTGTGATGGACTACTGCTGTCTAAACTTGCTCACAAAGAAGGATTCATACCTGTTGCCTAGGATGACAATGTTCTCAGATAACTAGGAGGCTCAAAATTCTTCTCTGCTATGGATTTAGCTTCTGGATATTAGCAGGTTGACTTGTCTCCAGAAGAACAGAAAAAGGCTGCCCTTATCACTTCAAAAGGCCTCTATGAACCCACTTGCATGCCCCAAGGGCTCTGCAATGCCCTGGCTACGTTTCAAAGGGCTATTGGCTTTATTCTACGGGATTTGAAGCTCTCCTGTGTTCTCATATATCTTGACAATATCACTGTGTTCAGCTCCACTTTTACTGACCATTTGGATCACCTCAAAGCTGTCTTCATCAATATTTGAGAAGCTGGATTAAAGCTCAAACCCTCCAAGTGCTCCTTCTTTAAAGAGTGACTCAAATTCTTGGGCCATGAAGTCACTCAAACTGGAATACACCCCATGAATAATAAATTGGAAGTCATTGACAGCATGCTGCCTCCCACAAATATATGGGAGGTCCAAGTATTTCTCGGTATTATGGAGTACTATTGACAGTTCATCCCTGGTTTTCTGAATTAATTAAACCCCTTGTCCAACTCCTCTGCAATGTACCCTTTGAGTGGACTGACAGTCAGCACCAATTGTTTATAGCGCTGAAGGCCAAGCTCAAAGAGGCCCCTATCTTAGTCTATCCCAATTATGATAAAGAGTTTATCTTGTACACTGACGCTAGTGGAGTGGCTGTGGGTGCCATCCTAGCCCAGCTTGACAATGAGGGTGTGGCAAGACCTGTAGCCTACTCTTCACAGGTCCTCAATAAACACAAGAACTACAGCGTCACTGAGAAGGAATGCTTGGCAGTGCTGCACGTGGTAAAACAGTTTAGGCACTACATTCAGGGACCCACTTCACGGTGGTCACAGATCACTCATGCCTAAAGTGCCTGCAGCAATTAAAGGAGCCTGAAGGTTGGTTAGAATGTTGGGCCCTGCACTGGCAAGGATACAATTTCATCATGGTACACTGCCCTGGTGCACAATACCAAAATGCTGATGGTTTGTCAAGGATGCCTATCCTAGCTGTCCATCCTGCAGATGCTGATTGCTTATGCATGTTGATAGAGTACCCTGACTCCTAGATCACTGAGCCAGAAAACATCTGCTTGGCACTACTTGCCCTATCAAAGGATGCTATGATTCAAGATAGATAACTCTTCAAGAAAGTCAACAACAACTATTTACCCTACGTCCACCCCAGTATGAGAATAGCCAATATCCTTCAAGCTCACATTGATACTGAACATGGAGATATAGCAAAAACTCATGACTGGTTGTGCAAGAACTTCTATTGGGAAAACATGCGCCTCCTAATCCCTGATGTTCTTGCCTCCTATCATTCTTGTAAGATCCAATGACCCTGACCTTCCCAACATCAGTTCAAACTCATCTCTCCTAAGCATGCCTTCCACACTGTGAGTATTGGTGCTGTTGGGCCTCTCCCTTGTTCTAGGTCTGGTTGTCATTTCATCTTGGTAGCTGTAGACCATTTTAGTAAATGGGTTGAAGCCAGAGCAACCAAATATATAACTGTCAAAACCACTGCTAATTTTTTTGTTGCAAGATATCTTCTACCGTCATGGTTGCCCTCAAGTCCTGCTTTCTGACAATGGAACCAATTTTAATGCCCGTCTCATAACGTCCATTGTAGAAGCTATGGACATGTTCCAATTCTTCTGTGCACCGTATAACTCTTCAATCAACAGGACTGTTGAACAAGCAAATTCCTCCATTGTTTCCATCATAAGGAAACTTACCCTCTCTGACACTGTCAATTGGGATATGTTTAGCCCTGCTGCTCTCTTTGCTTACCAACTCAGTAGACACCAAGTCACAGGCCAGATCCCTTTGCCATGCTGTACGGGCGTGAAGCCACAGCTCCCTCAATCTTAGGACTCCCTTTGATTGAAGTTGATGCATCTGCCAATCCTGAAACTCAAGCCAAAGACTTGACTAATTGTATCATTGACATTCAGGCTACGGCATATTCAACTGCCTATAAAGTCAAGGCTTTAGAGCTCTCACCTTCCAATGCTTCTAGAGCCCCCTCCCTGAGTACCAAGTAGGTGATCTAGTCCTCTACTATCAGAATTGTACTGGAGGCCAAGCTCATAATCTTGACTCTCTCTGGGTTGGACCCTGTGAAGTCACCTTCAAGAAGGGCGTCAAGTATATTGTGAAGCTGCTGTCATCTGGATGCCCTGTTGCCCAAGTTCATTCCAAATTCCTCTTCAAATATCAACTCCCTGTGTCCAATATTGAGGGGGTAGATGTTGTAAATTGTACCATTAATGCTATTTTTATATGGCATTCAAATAGAGATATATGTGAAGATTTGGTTGATTTTGCTTTCAACTTCAGAAATTCTTTGTCTTCTGTAAAATGGGTCTGATCCAATCTCCACCCATTCCAGAATACCATACTTGCCCTTGTCTGATCCTGAGTGACCTCACTCCAATTTGACCCCCTCTGCCACTCTGTTTACCTAATGAGTGATCATTGATCCTTGTCTACTATTCAAGTAGAATCATTTCTCCTAATAAAGACAAGTTTATCCACATTTTTGATGGCTTTAATAATCTTCAAGCTATTTCCTTTCCTTTTTGCCAAAAGGAATTCCTCATCTTGTATTCCAGGAAATTAATGTATGTGCCCTTAATTCTTCCCTTAAGGCCAACCCAAGGCTAGCTTTGGACCTCAAATCTTTCTTTATAAAGATTTCCGCTGTGTCCTCCTGGATGTTGTCCCCAGGAGCCAAACACGGCAATCTCCAACTGGGACTCCGTGGCATTTTCACCAATGAGAGCGGTGAAATTGTGGATGCACAGAGTTGTGGTTGCCACCAGAATCTTATTTAATCAGGTTCTCAGTGGACCCAGTTTGATAGATACCAACCCCTACAATGCAACAATCATTAATTTTATAAAAGGAAGGGTAATGAGGGCCTGTAATGACGCCATTTTTTGTCATGTGCCAAGATTTTAATAAGTATTCAAGACTTTGGGGGAAAGCGCATACAATCTGATGTTTACAAGGGCATCAATATTGTATTGGTTTGTTGGGGTTTTATTGGCAGTTTCCCCATTGGGCGTCAATTATTACTTGGCAATATCAAACACCGCAGATGGGTATGCCTACTAGATGGAGCTCAAGGGCATGCTGGAGAAGTGAGCTACCCAACAAGCTGTGTACATAGTTGTACTGAGTGCCAAGATGGAGCAGCAGGAATGGGCAACCCAAGGAATCAGGGCTGCAAGGCATACCTGTTGGTCCTACCCCATCAATCACGCCAACATGCATCTTGCAGATGTATGTCTCTATAATTTTGGTTCTGCCCTCAGGTGCTTAAAGCCTGCCACATACAATGAACTGTGCACCCAAATTGAAAAGTGGATTGAGCTTTTCTTTTCTGTGTTTTTCCAGGACCTATCAGATCTCAGCATCTTCTATGCAAGTGATAGTGATAAGTTGAGAAAGGACTCCCTCCTACCTCCTCACCCATCAATTTTTTTTCCAAGCTACATATGTAACAGAAGAAGAATTCAAGCAATTGAAGCAATCAGCTCTTGATGCCCCTTTCCAGTCAACAAACCCTGCCTCCTCAACTCCCCATTAAACCATCCGCCTTCCAACCCTGACTCCCAAACCACCACCCATTCCCTCCCCACTATCTCTGATGACATTGTTTTCACTGGTGCAGATAAAGGCAAAGTTCATTCTGCCCATTCCCTCCCCTTCTTGTCCTTTGATGAGTGAAATAAATCTTTTCTTTGTGACAACTTATTAAAATAAATATTTCTCTTTCAATTCACAAATAACAATATTTCTTTTAAAATGTTAACATTTCCCATATTTAAAAAATGTGTTGTACATTTGATGTGGTAACATACAACTATTTGCATTAATATTTTTCATTAACAATAATAAATTAAGCACCACAAATGTAAATGTTATATTAAAATATTGCAATTAGACTTTAACTCTTGATATTTTGATATTATGTGCATAACTCAATGCATTTTGTTTAATAAAATTCATTGTAAACAAGGCCTTCTTCATTGTAATTTATATAAAGGAACTGTGTTTATATTAGAGAGCCGTTAATGCTTAGTACAAATATTAATGTATAGTGCATTTTACAGCCTGTATATTTACCTATTGGTAATAATTCTGTAAACTTTTCAGTCAAATTTTGTGAGGTATTAAATGTAATGGGTTAATAAATTAATGTTTATTACCATTAATTGGCTGATTTTCTTTTCTGTGGCAATTGTGCATTTTATGATAGTTATGCACTGATATTCAATTGGCTAGTTTCATATCCTATTGCCTGTGTGATTGGATGTGAAACTAACCAATTGGATACCAGTGCATAACCATCATAAAATGCACAATTGCCACAGAAAAGAAAATCAGCCAATTAATGGTAATAAACATTAATTTATCAAACCCATTGCATTATTATTACCTTGCAAAATCCAACTGAAAAGTTTACAGAACTATCATCAATAGGTAAATATACAGGCTTTAAAATGCACTATACATCAATATTTGTACTAAGTGTTAATGGCTCTCTAATATAAACACAGTCCATTTATATAAATTACAATGAAGAAGTCCTTGTTTAGAATGAATTTTATTAAGCAAAATGCATTAAGTTATGCACATAATATTAAAATGTCAAGAGTTGACGTCTAATTGCAATATTCTAATGCAATATTTACATTTATGGTCTTTAATTTATTAATAATAAGGAAAAATATTGATGCATTCAAGGTAGTACTATAAAAACCAGTTTTTTGATGTAATTCAAACAAAATGTCAAATATCTACAGTCTTATCAATAAATTAGAGGCAGCCCTTCAAAAGATTGTTGAGCTTGAACATAAAATAAGTAAAATCGTGGTAAATCCACTGAGAAATGAGGAAAGTGCCTTGGTCTAGCAAAACAAAACCGCAAAAATAGCCTGGGAACAATAGTCAACAAAGAACACAAGGAACTAATATTAGATTTTCAAAAGGAAATACTCAAGCAGTTAGATTCAAAAATGAAAGTTACAACTTGTGGGAATTTTCAAAAACCAACAGAAAGAATACTCAAAAAATCAAATTGACTGAAGGAAATGAAAGCTCAAAGGAAATTAACACAAATGAAGAGGAAACTGATCAAATGGAAATAGATGAAAACAAAAAACAATCAAGAAGCAGAAGCGCCTCAAGAAACAATGAAAATTCAACCAATGAAAATCAAGAGGAAACACAAGTAACACAGAAAATAAGGAAGATCAAGCCCAGAAAAACAAATGAAGAGCAACCAACACTCATGAAGTTTACTGAAGGGGAGCCTGTGGCTGAGGGGGCCGCAGGGAAAACAATCAGTAAGTCTTTTTATGTTTTACTTATGTTTTACTTATATTTCCTTCAGTTATAACTAGGAATGGGGACAAGGTTTTGAAAGTGGTGGCTTTCATACTGAGTTGGTTTTACGGGGGTTACCAATCACTGGTAGCCCCTGTAAAGCAAATAAATAAAAATGAAATAAATAAATAATTCAAATGAATATGAATAATTTTGCAAATATAGAAGCAAAAGCCAGGGAATATTTACCACCCACAGGGTGCTTGCTATGGATTAGAAAGCATACAAAATAGTAGCAAATATCAACTTCAAAGAGATGACTGAAATTTGTGGGGACATCAAAATAAACTTTGATGAATATATTTATGAAATTATATAACAATTTCCCTTTTTAAATATCTATTAATATGAAAAAACCTAATAAAAACTGACTTTTAAATAGGAACTGAATATCTTAAAACATACATTTTTAATGAATTATTCAAAGTATTATCAAATAAAGTTGGGGACACAGTCCTTGTAATAATTAAGCCTTTATTTATTTTGTTTGCCAAGGCATGGGGGCGGATACAAGTCAGGCGCCTCCTGATATAATATTAAAATCAGTCAAACATCCTATATAAACAGATTAGTTCAAGTGTACAAGAACTTGACATGTTCTCCAAAAAATATACCTTGCAAAGAATTCACGTCGCTATATACCTAGGAATCCTACTTCATTGCATATTAAAAACAAATGTCAAAAAGTTGGGGAATGTACCTATACAACTCAATATATGCTATTAGCACTAGAATGCCAGAAGACACCGCGGGGTATAGGACAGTCAATAACACCCTGTATGACTCCTTTGCAATGGCATTGTTGTATGGGTACTATGTGCCTCCCAAAAAGAATCTACTAATTGATTTGCTCACCCGCCTCTCTTTTATCAAGCGTTTGGCAACCACCAGGGTGCAGGGCGCCACTCCTCTAGCAATCACATCCAGGGTTGTCCACCACGTACAGAAGAGTATGTAGTCCCAATTAGACGTTTTAGCTAAAAATTTGATTTTGGGGTATAATTCCCCAGAATAATTGCATTACATTTGCAATTTGCATCTCCCTAATAAAATATATCCCTTGTAATAAAACTTTTTAATGTTATTTATTTTAAAATTTAAAATTTAAAGTTTTAAAATTTAAATATAAAAATTTTATTATTAAAATTTTATTATTTGAATTTTAATATTTAAATTATAATGGTAATATATCTAAATATATTATAAGACATTAGTTATAGTTGTGAACACATCAAATAATAAAAAAATATTTTTATTTACTAGCTTGTTGAGTACGGGTTCATTTATTACATAGCTAAACATTGAGAACTGAATTTATCCGCAACAGACGGCCTTCTCCACTTATGTACTAAAAGAGTGCTTGTTTAGAACTCAAATCAACTTTCCCTTGTAATATGATTTGATAAATATATTTGATATGCTTGACCCGCGTCATAAGTACTAATTAGTAAGAGATACATGAAAATCATTGGTTTTTGTGTTGTGTGGCTATAGTGGCACTGAAATATTAAGGATTGGGTGATGACTCATAAGGTCAACTCTGTGGCTATTAAAATAAAAGTCAATGGTACTAAAAAGGGTTCATAATTATTTAAATAAAATTAATATATTTCTATTGTTTTTTACTTTTATTACTTGTTAACTCTACAGTCAATACACTATTTGGTAGATTTTATTAAAAAATACATATCTCTATATCTAGAATAATTAATTTTAGATTAACTTTTGTAGGTATTCTTATATGTCTATAATACAAAAAAATGTCACAACATTAAATATAAATAATAATTTTCAATCCCTAAAAAAACAAAATATATAAAAATAAAAACAAATAAAATCCAGAGCCCCATTATCCGATTGGCTTGAAGGCAAATGCTTTAGGGAAGAAGGATTCTGAGTTCTCATAGAAAGCTGCCACCATATTGGATGGCATTGCAAATTGATTAATCTAGAGAATGTTGAAGAGATCCTTGGTGTCCTGAGGGAGGCCTTTCTTTGCCTTATTTTTGATCTACTCAAAGACCTCCTTAATTAGATTCAGTTATGGAGAATATGGGGAGAGGAAGAGGAGTCTCATTGGACAATCAGCAAGGCAGTGGTTGGAGGTGTGGCTATTTTTGTTAATGGGTGAAAACTTGGACACAACCAGATCCACTTTGTGGAGCCTGAAATTATCCAACACAAATATGTTTGTTGTGCTGTTGCAATTGATCCGGAGGTATTCCTTCACGGCTTGGAGAAAATCAAGGAATGTTCTGCTATTATGGGAACCCTTGATCATCTGGTATTGATTCAACCTGTGAGGACCAAGAAGTGCTACCATTGAATAGGTCTGGGAATGGACAGCTGCACAATGGGCTACACCGTCCTTGGACCCCTTCTTGACCCACCCATGCCTAGACCTGAGTGAGGAGGAAAACAACAATTTGTCAATGTAAAAGAATTGATTATTTCCGGTCTGCTTGAGAGACAAATAGGTCTTGGCATAAATGTGTCAATCTTCAATTGTTTTGTTGCTGTTCCTATTGTGCAGAGAAACTCCAAGTACCTTCCATGAAAAGCCCAAATTGAACATTTCTTGGTAAACAAGGGTTTTAGAGATAGAAAGCCCAAACTTCATGGCCAACATTGATTGGACAGCAAGTGTGTCCAGGTGGCAATCCTTGGTCACCCACTGCCTGATTGCCTTGAGATGGGTGGGCTGAAGTAGGCTGGGCTGCTGCTTAGCCTTGGTGGATTTGGAAATTTGCCCAGTGTTGCCATGCTTTTTGTTGATAATGCCAATATATCTGGCTGTAACACCAAAATGGGACGCAATATCCTAAATTGCCATTCCCCCGTTCAAGCAGTTGAGGATAGCTTAACACTCACTATCTGTCAACCAACCCCGGTCCTTGGCAGGTAATACAGCATCCTGGCTAGCAGGCTTGACACAGGGGATGGGGACCTTTGTGTAGAAGGTGGGATCACGCTTGGTTGCACTGGCACTGTCAATGGTGGCATATGACACAGTTGCAGATGGCTCCTCAATTGTGGCCAATGGCTCATAGGTGGTGTCAAAAATGCAGGGGCAGGAAGTTGCAACTCTTGGATCAAGAGTGGGGGGCCAGGTGACAACTGGGTACACAGTGGAGGTGTAAGTAGCCTTAGTGTTCTGGGTGACCCTGGTGTAGGAGACTTTAGTGGCAGGCCTTGAGAGCGGCTTCTGTCTTGGATTCAGGATGGTTGATTGGGCTTGGGATGCAGGAGGTGGTTGACTGGCAATGACGCCTTGGGAGGCCTGTGTGTTGGCATTACTCCCCTTGAGTTGGGTTCTGGATCTGTTCTTGGACCCTCTTGGATCCCCTTGTTGACAGGCTGTCCCACAGGCTGGTGCAGGAGTGGGTTGGGAATATGATTTTCTGTCCATAAAAATAAATAAAAAATTATATTTTAGGTTAAATATGTATTTATTTGGATTTATTTGATTTAGTTGGGGGTAGTTGTTTTCTCTTGATTTAGCCTTAAATAGTAACAGAATTTTTATATCTGTGATTTGAAGTGTATAATATTGTATACTTTCTGGTTTTGGATAATTTTAAAGTTTAATAACTTTTTATGTCTAAACATGGTTATTGAGATTGAATTTTCAGTTTGATTTTAGTTATGTTGGAGCTTCTTTATTTGGGTTGGTGTTTCCTAGTGTGCTTACTGTACATTAAATTTGGATTCCAGCTCCTGCAATTAATATCTGAGTTTACTAGTTGCATTCAAAAATGATTTGAAATTTTGTTCTTGGATTTGACAATCCTGCAATTCCAAAAAAAACATAGTAAACTTAATGAAAAAGGCTGATGGATTTGAATGCTTCAAATCTGATTCCAGTTAATTCATTTTGTCCATTGTAAATATGCAGTTCAACTTGAACTTTTCAAATTGTCTAGGAGTTTCTGTATTTTTAAAAATTCAAATAAATACTCAAATAAATCAATTTAATTAAAAAGGCTATTCTGCAAATGTGATTTGAAATTTTGACCAAGGATTTGACAATCCTGCATTTTTACGTTCAGGTTCTGAACTTACAGTACCAACAAGAATTCACAATTATTTAAATAAAATAAATCTTTTTCTATCTTTTTAATTTATTAATTTGGCAGCTCAACAGCCAGTACAATATTCAGTACATTATAATAAAAATATATGTCCTCATATCTAGTATAATTAATTTTACTTGACTTTTGTATGTATTCTTATATGTCAATAACACACTTCAACATCACGTCATTATATATAAATAATAATTTTTGAGACCCAATAAAAAAATTAAAAAAAAATACAGAGCGCCCATTTATCTGATTGGCTTGGAGTTGAGGGCTTTAGGGAGGAAGGATTCTGAGTGCTCATAGAAAGCCACCACCACATTGGATGGTATTGAAAATTGATTAATCTAGAGAATGTTGAAGAGATCCCTGGTGTCCTGAGGGAGGCCTTTCTTTGCCTTATTCCCCCCCAGAGACCTCCTTGATTGGATTCAGGAATGGGGAATATGGTGGGATGAAGAGGAGTCTAATTGGACAATCAGTAAGCCAGTGGCTGGAGGTGTGGCTGTTTTTGTCAATGGGGGGACTTGGACACAACCAGATCCACTTTGTGGAGCCTGACATTATCCAACACAGCAATGTTGGCTGTGCCGCTAAAATTGATCTAGAGTTACTCCTTTACGACTCAGAAAAAATCAAGGAATGTCCCACTTGTGACTGTACAAACAGTCACTGTTGAGTATTTAGCCAAATAAATACTCCAAAATATAAAGTTGCTCTGTTTTTGCTGTTTTTTTATCTAGATAGGTTTGGCTGGAATTCTTCAGATAAATATTCCTGGAAACTTAGTACCTAGATTTAATAAAAGAACAGAAGGTAGTTTTGTTAGTTTAGATGTACTAACTGACAAAACTAAGGCAAGATGGGCTGAATCAATCTTGGAGACTAGGTGTCTCAAAAACAAGTTAATTGACCCGGAAGGTTAATTAATAAATACACTGCAATATAATTAATGAGGATTTAATTATATTGGTTCATTGCCTTTACAATGTCAAGAAGCTTGGTTAAGGTTAATATAAGAAACCCCCAAATGTGGGTTAAAAGCACTGTGGTGGTGTCTTGTTCATGGATTGAAGTGTTTTAACAGGTTTTTAAAACACAAGAAAACCATTAAATGCAACAATAACTGAATAAAGGTAATGATGCCTAGGGATTTGGGTTTGATCAGCTGGTTCCCAGTTTGAACATTGATAGCTAGTTTTGGTATGTGTAATCTGCAGGTTTTGGCGCCAGGAGCTGGAGAAGCTCCATGCTGAATTGGTACATTGGGACGAATAGAGTCAAGTGACTTTACCCCATTGTAGGGTAGTTCTCATAGGTTGAGAATTATCTGTGATCTTTTAGGTAAATATCTAGGTTTAAATGACTCAACTGTCATAGACCACGTGATATGAATCATAGGTTGATTCAGGAACTGGAGGGGTTTTCAGCCAAATATGCCCCAAATGGTATATAAGCAAAACCAGCTAAATTTTAAATAAAGATATATTGTCAATTTTGACGCTTTCCCCTCAACTACTTTTTAATTATCATGTCTTCTTTTCTATCCTTTAAAAAGGCAAAATTTGTAGTACTTTATGTAGAAACCGCTACTGCTAGAAAAGAAGTTCCCACCTGTTTGCTCAAGGTGGCTTGGGCGAGTTTGGAGGTCTCTAATATAGCACCTGAAGAAACTTTGGTAGAAGGAAAAGCAGCCTTTGAAGAGCTGTATACCCATTATTTTGAAAAAAAGGGAACCCCTGCACAAGGGGATAGAATTTATGCATGGGATTCCTGGAACTTGCTGTTAGGGTTTGACAAAATTTTACAACAAGTGAAGAACAGAGCCAATTGTGAAATTGAGGCATTAAGAAGTAGGGAAGAAAAGAGTGTTGAAATTATGGCTTGTTGGCTGGATGACAATAAGGTGTTGTCTCATAAAATCGCCTCCCTGGAGGCAAAGCTCCTATAAGTTTTGTCACAGGAAGGTAACAGTAATAGGAGTCAAGAGCAAGATAATGGTAAGTTTGGCTGGTTGGACCTGGATCTGTCACACCACTATTATGAGAACCCTTTTATCATCTGATATAGGTCCAACCCTTGAGGATCAAGAAGAGCTACCATGGAATATGTCTGGTTACAGACAGCTTCACAATATGCTATATTATCCTCCTACCCCTTCTTGACCCACCCATGCCTAGACCTAAGTGCGGAGAAAAATGACAATTTATCAATATAGAAGAACTGGACATTCCCAGTCTCCTTTAGTGCCAGATAAGTCTTGGTCATAAATGTGTCAATCTTCAATGATTTTTCACTGTTTCAATTGTTCAGGGAAATCCCCAGTACTAACCAGGAGAGACCCAAATCAACCATTGTTTTGTAGACAAGGGTTTTGAAAACAGAAAGCCAAAACTTGTGGCCAGCACTGATTGGACAGCAAGTGTGTCCAGGTGGCAATTTTTGGCTGCACTTTGTATGATTGCATTGATGTGCATGGGTTGATGTAGTTTTGGCTGCCACTTAGCCTTGACAGAATTGGCAATTTTCCTGGGATTGCCATGCTTTTTGTTGATATTGCCAATATATCTGGCTGTAATACCAAATTGGGACGCAATATCCCAAATTGCCTTTCCTGTTGTTGTGTTTGGCTCCTGGGGACAACATCCAGGAGGAAACAGCGGGAAATCTTTATAAAAAAATTTGAGGTTCAAAGCTAGCCTTGGGTTAGCCTTAAAGGCAAAATTAAGGGCACATACCTTAACTTCCTGGAAAACAAGATGTGAAAGTCCTTTTGGCAGAGAGGAAAGGAAAAGGCTTGAAGATTATTAAAGCCAATACAAATGTGTATAAACTTGTCTTTATTAGGAGAAGTGATTCTACTTAAATAGTAGACAAGGGACAGTGATCACTCATTAGAAAGACAGAGTGGCTGAGGGGGTCATGTTGGGATGAGGTCATACCAGGATCAGACAAGGGAAGGTACAATAATCCGGAATGGGTGGATATTGGACCAGACCCATTTGCAGAAAGCAAGGAATTTCCAAAATCAAAAGCAAACCCAGCCAAATATTTGTAGCTATTGATATTTGAAGGACATATCAAAATAGCATTAATAGTGCAATTTACGACATCTCCCCCTTAAGATTGGACAAAGGGAGTTGATATTTGCAGAGAAATTTGGAGTGAATGCGGGCAAAAGGACGTCCAGAAGATTGCAGTTTCACTGTATACTCAACACCATTTTTAAAGATGACCTCACAGGGCCCAACCAAAAGGGAATCTAGCTTATGAGCTCTGCCACCTGTACAATTCTGGTAGTAGAGAACAAAATCGCCTATTTGATACTCAGGGAGGGGGGCTCTAGCAGCATTGGACAGGAAGAGCTCCAGGGCCTTAACCTTGTAAGCAGTGGAGTAAGCTGTTGCTTGGATTTCAATGATACAATTAGTTAAGTCTTCAACATGGGCCTCAGGATTTGCAGACGCATCAACTTTGATCAAGGGGGGTCCCAAGATTGAGGGGGTGGCAGCTTCACGTCAATCCAGCATAGCAAAAGGGGACTGACCAGTTACTTGGTGTCTACTGAGCCGGTAAGCAAAGAGGGTATCAGGGAGAAACATATCCCAATTGGCAGCGTCAGAGAGTGTGAGGTTCCTCATTATGGACACCAGGGAGGAACTGGCTTGTTTGACAGTTCCATTAGTTGAGGGGTTATATGGAGCGGAGAAAGATTGGTGGGCTCCCATAGCCTCAACAATAGACGTGATGTGGCAAGTGTTAAAGTTTATACCATTGTCAGAAAGCAGGACTTGAGGGCAGCTGTTGTAAATTGCATAATTAATGTTATTTTGATATGGCCTTCAGATATTGATAGCTGCAAAGATTTGGCTGGGCTTGCTTTTGATTTTGGATATTCCCTGCCTTCTGTAAATGGGTCTGGTTTAATATCCACCCATTCCGGATTATTGTACCTTCCCTTGTCTGATCCTGGTATGACCTCATCCCAACGTGAACCTCTCAGCCACTCTGTCTTTCTAATTAGTGATCACTGTCTCTTGTCTACTATTTAAGTAGAATCACTTCTCCTAATGAAGACAAGTTTATCCACATTTGTGTTGGCTTAAATAATCTTCAAGCTTTTTCCTATCCTTTCTGCCAAAAGGACTTTCACATCTTGTTTTCCAGGAAATTAGGTATTTGCCCTTAATTTTGCCCTGAAGGCTAACCCAAGACTAGCTTCAAACCTCAAATATTTTTTTAGAAATATTTCCCGCTGTGTCTTCCTGGATGTTGTCCCCAGGAGCTAAACACAACAAAATGGTGCTCACTACAGGGGCTGCAAGCCCCTTGGTTACCCTGTTCCCACATGCATTCTCTATTACTTCTCCCTTTGTTTCTGAAGTACCCAAACAACCTAAAGTTTCTAGTCCTCCTCTAGAAGAAGACATCACCAATGTCCCCTCAACTCCTATGATATTGGTTCTATTCCCTGGGCCCGTGTGGGCCCCCTTCCAGCTTTTTATCTCAATTACAAGCAAGCTTGTGCTTTTGCCTGCTCCCTTCTCCACTCTGGCACTGTGGCAATGCACACTATCCCTGGTCTCTGTCCCGGGTACGCTTCCAAAGACCTGTACTACTTTCTCTTGGACTTTGGTCTCCCCCCCGCACTGATGGAGTCCATGGATACAATTGGTGTGTTGGTCAATCAGTTGATTCAACCCAACTTGGTTCACCATCAACTTGCATTAGGATCCAAGAATCAACTATTAAATGCTGTAGCCACTGCTATCTCAAACAATCATGCTCAGAACATGGCATATCAAGAATGGTCCCACAGTCTCTTTGTGTGTATTTCTAATAACCAGTGCAACTTGCTGGCATCACAGGAGTACTTGACTGCCTCACTAAATTTCATTTGTTCCTTGCTCCCTGGATACATCAAGGATTGACTATGCAAATTGGATGAGCATCAAGCAGCGTGGTGTGGAAAAATTGAGGCCTCTCTGATAAATCATTACCAAGATTTTGAGACTCTGGTTAGTGAACTTAAGCAATTCAGAGAGCATGTAAATTCACAACTTGAATTGATGGGAGCTCATGTTGATACTTGGGGCCGCCATTTGCAGCATCAATACAGTCTGGATAAGGCTGCACTAGGCAGCACTCTATATCAAGTACAAAATTATGTGGATGATAGATTAGCATCTATTGAGGTGACTCCACCCGCTCCTCCTGTTGAGGCCCCACTGATTTTGAAACCAGGGTATGGGAGGCAATTGCCAAACTCAAGGCACCACTTGACGCCAAGCTTCTGTTCAAAAAACCCCTCCAGTTGAACCTATGCCTGACCTTTGCATTGCCTTGCTCACTGATCAGGTGGCTACCTTGTGAGGTGAAATCAAGTACAGAAGACAGCGCCTCTCTAATTCTGAGGACTTCTCATCTGAATCTGAAGATGAAGAGCAAAATGAAGTTGTTAATACTCCTTCTCAGGACAATCATGGTTGCTGCCCTGGTTTGGAAGGCCAACCCTGGGTCAACTGTGCACGTGCACTGGATCAGCTTGCAGAAGTAACAAATGATGTTGCTGATAGGCAGGAAACATTGGAGAGAGGGATACAAAACCTCTCCTGCTTTACCAAGACAATGAATGGACAAGTTGTCTCCTTGGTTGCTCAGACCACTTCTCTGACTACTTGCCTCAATGGGATTGCTGGTACCTTGGCAGTACAACAAATTAAGATTGAAAAATTTGGAACTGCTGCTGCCACTGCTAGGGATATAAGTGGACAGAACAGCTCTACTCTAGATACCCTAAAGGAAAGCCTTTGGCTCCTCTGGGCTAGACAACCAGCTGCTGAATCCAATTTTGAAGGCAACCTCATATTAATGTCCTCAACCCTGGTAGGAACAGCCAGTCCTTGTCCTTGTCCATTGACCCAAACTACAAACCAACCTTCAAGCAGATATTCAATCCTAAAACCTCTACCCTTGCCGCCTTTCTAACCATTTACAAAACTGCAATGTGTAGGGCTACTGACTAACTCAAAAAGGAACATATCTTCACCTTTCCTATCTCACCTGACAAGAAGTAATGGTACCCAAGCTCCCCTCCATTATCACTTGGGAAGAGATGAAGCGCCTACTTATTGAGGAGTTTGGAAGAGATCTTAGCTTGGAGTTCAAGAAGGATGCATTTATGCACATTGCCTTTAAGCCCAAGGAAACCCTGACTGAGTTTGCAGATTGTTTCTACATTGAAGGCCAACAGTTAATCACTAGTTGACAGTTAACTCCTTGGGAAGCTTACACAGCTTGTTCAAATGCTTTGAAGGTGAACCAGCTTCTATGCCTACACTTTAATACACACAAGGCTTCACTCACTTCCATGAAGAGTATTAAGAAGCTCTTACAAGACATTCATCTGACCCATGGGGGTACAGTGGTACGTGAAAATAAAGCCAGTAATGCTGGGACCACCTCTTGTATGCTGTGCATTATGAATCTGGGTGCTGTTGGACAGGCTAAGAGGCAAGGTTGTCATAACTGTGGCTAAATAGAGCACCGCTTGCGTACTTGCACTAATCCCTGAGTGGAAGGTTGTGACCCCAAGGAACAGGCGGGAAAAGAGAGGTCAGCTTAGAAACAGAGACGCTCTCTGCTGACCAATCTCCCCTGTCTTCACCTGATCCTCCTTCTGGTGAGGAAGCTCCATCTTCCTCTGGCCCAACTATCTTTCATCTATTTCACAATCTTTCCAGTGATTTGTACCCTGAAGATTCTGATAGTGAAGTTTCTGATAGTTATGGCTATTCTGTCTTGGCTGTTCCAGAAACTATCTTGTCCCATACAAGCTTTGCTCTGGGAAGACCACCACCACTTTCTGAGTACCTGCAAGTGAAGCTAAAGCCATGGTGGTTTGCACTTACCTAGCTCAAGCCCATTGACCTCCTGTCTTGGTTGATTCTTCTGAGGAAGCAGCTGAGCTAGCCAAAGCCCTCTTCCAAAATGTAACTGTATCTCTCCCACTGCAGACTGTGTATAGGGAGATTCCTGTGTTACAGTGCATGTTAGCTAAATGGGAAAAAGAGCTAGAGGCTGCGCAAGATGTGTTGGCAGTCTTGCCCCCCTTTGGGAAAGATACAACCCGCGTGGAAGTATCATTCTAAAAGGTTAAAATCACAGCCATCTTGGACACTGGTTCTCTAGTCAATGTAGTATCTTCAAAAATAATGAAGAAACTTAAGCTGACCCCTTACCTCAACTACACTCAGTTGTATGGCACAGCTGGCATGGCATAAACGTGGGCCATTAGTGCCTACTCTGCTCTACCCATGAGGTTTGGGAAACTCCTCATTGCTTTCCCCACTGTATTCTTGAGAAAAAAAGCTACAGCCTCTTGGTTGGTACTCAATTCCTCCAAGAATATAACAAGATTGTGAACTTACAAGATGGATACCTTTTTCTCTTAGGATATGAGGTCCCTTTGATTTTTTAGGAACCTCCACGCCTCCCGGAAAACGTCTTAAAACTTGTGTGCTTGAATACCCCACAAGTATCTTCTCTCTCAAGTATAGAACTCACTCCTCCAACATGTGCACCCCTACTCCTTCCTACCCTGCGGAAGAAGGGGTACCTCTTCTAGCACCAGAGGCTATCACCATTCCCCCTGGCTCTCAAGTGGTGATTGATTCACAGATTTCTTATGAGCTACCTGAAAAATTGTTCTTAGAACTCTACTCACCTAAATCCCTAATCCATAAGGAGTCCTGCCTGTGTCCTGGGATTCTAGATTCAACCCACAAAGAGCCCATACTATTACTGCTTGCCAACCTGACAGCCCTGTCCATGAAGATGACTTGAGGCCAGGTTGTAGGGCATAGTTGTATACTGGGAGAAGAACAAGTGGCCTCCCTCTACCCCTTTGGAACTTTTAGTGATTTCAATCTACCTGAAGACAATCTGCAAGTTCTCTCCTTGTTCACCGCTGCTGATTTCCTCCAATTGTCTCCCATCCAACAAAAAGACGTGTTGGACCTGCTTGATTAGTTTAACAACATCTTTGCCTCTGGACCTACGGACTATGGCCTGGCTAAAGGAGACATCTATCATATTGATACTGGGGATGCACCCCCTTTTTGTCCAAGCCTTACTACTGTAGTAGGTTAGAGGATGCCCAGGTTTTTAAGGAGCTTAAACAACTCTTGGATGCTGGTCTCTTGGCTCACTCTCAAAGCCCTTGGGCCTCTCCCTTATTGATCCTCAAGATAAAAGATGGAGGCCACAGCATTGTGATGGACTACTGCCATCTAAACTTACTCACAAAGAAGGATTTATACCCGTTGCCTAGGATTGACAATGCTCTCAGAAGTCTGGGTGGTTCCAAGTTTTTCTCAGCCATGGATCTAGCCTCTGGATACTGGCAGGTTGACTTATCTCCTGAAAACAGAGAAAAGTCTGTGTTTATTACCTCTGAAGGCCTTTTTGAACCCACTTGTATGCCCCAAGGACTCTGCAATGCTCCTGCCACATTTCAATGTGCTATGGACTCCTTCCTATGAGACCTAAAGCTCTCTTGTGTCCTTGTGTACCTTGGTGACATCACCGTATTCAGTGCTACCTTTACCAACCACTTGGAACACCTCAAGGCTGTCTTCATAAATATTTGCAAATCTGGCTTGAAACTCAAACCCTCCAAGTGCTCCTGCTTTAAAGAACGCCGTGAATTCTTAGATCATGAGGTCACTCAAACTGGAATCCGCCTAATAATAATAAGGTGGAAGCCATCAACAAGATGCTACCTCCCACAAATTTTTGAGAGGTTCAAGTATTCCTTGGTATGATAGGCTACTGTCAAAATTGCAGGCTCAACCCGCCAGCAAGGTTCCAACCAAGCAGGTTTGTGACCCACAATCCAATTATCTGGTCACCCAAAGCCAGACTAGGAAGTCAACTCAAATTACCAAATCCAACAACATGAACAGATGATGATCCTTTACGGTGGACACCTCAATTAGGTGCTTGACTCATTATCAGGATCAAGCCACCCCTTCTTTCATCCAGCTGTGTGATCACCAATCATGTTCCTGCTATCCATTGATTCACATGAACTATATAATCACTATCTTCCAATAAAGATTATTATCTAGCTTCTAAATATTTATCTTTGTGTAACTCTGTTAAAACAGCACAGTTACAACATTGTAGCACAGGTAGGCTCTCCATCCTATCTTATCTTGAAAAATTCTGCCTGTTGCCCGCACACGCCGCAGCCAACAAATCCTTGACAGAATTATGTCTGGCCTCCCGCCCAACTGGAATTTGTATACTCCTGGTACCAAGATACCTGATGGTTTTGTCCTCTACCAAAACACGGTAATCCTGCTACCCGCCTTCAACGCCATGTCTGCGCAAGGTTTTGTTTAGGCACCTTCCTTGATGCCACAACCAGCTGACAAAATCACCATGTCCGCCTATGTTGCACAAAGACTTTGCAGCGCCGCCTTGGAACCCTTTGTCGGGGCCAACAACAACAATGCTGCTGCATGGATCCAGTCTGCTCAAAGCAAGCTGGCTCAGATGGAATGCCCACAGCAATTCTGGATTGTGGAGATTTCTATTTGCCTGACCCATGAATCTGGCACCTGGTGCAACAAGTAGCACAAAGAGCACACTGACAAGAACTGGGACACCTTCAAACAGGACTTCTTGGCAAGGTTTGTGCTTAAGGATACAGCACTCATGATCATACGTCAAGTAAAGAACCTGACCCAGACAGGCACTGTTGAAAAACTCACCTGCGCCTACAAGGAACTCTGTCTCTGTGCCCATCCGACATGGCCTTTGACACCCCAGCAACACACCTCATGTACTACGACGCCCTCAAGTTGCATGTAATGAGACACATGAACCTGGTCCAAGTGACCAACCTGCAAAGCCTGTACCACAAAGCAGAGAAAGCAGAACAAGCATCCAACACCCTCCATAAGGCACAAACTGGGAAACAAGAGAGACCCAAGGATCCTTACCCAGCCGTGAGTCCTAACCAACCACCCCCTGGGAACAACAGCAACAACGCAAACCATAAACCCACAGGCTCAAATGGACATGAAAACAGGAACAACAGCCAGTCAAACTGTACCCATTTCTGTATTACTACCACACAAGACAATCAAAACAAGGGAAAAGCCCGGGGAGAGCACTAAGCAAGCCAAGCTCTCCCCACGCAACTCCCAACTTGTCCAACAACAAATACCAACCCAAGGACGTGGACTAATATCCAATGATTCAAGTTCCCTCAGAAGACCCAGTACTATACACCATTGCCAGACATCCCAATAAATTGATGTCTTATTCTTTCCACTTTTGCAGTTACACAGGATCAGCACTCCTGGACTTGGGCGCAGATCAAACTTTAGTCAACAGCAGCTTTGTGGATAAATTCAAGCTGGCCACTAATCCTTTGCGGATTAAAAATGTGGTCCCAGCTGATGAACACCACATTGCTGTGACAAAGGAAACTGCCCCCTTCTCTGTCATGCTTGAGAACCTTCACTCCACCATCCAAGGTCCTGTTATTGACTTCCCTAAGTTTGAAATTGTACTGGGACTAGACTGGTTACAAAAAACAACCCCCATGTGGACTGGGCAACCTCAGTGTTGACCATCAAGCGTGAAGGTGTCAACCACCAGATCTAACCGGACTCTGTGGACCAACTCCTACGTGACCACGTCTTAGTACACATCACAGAGACGTTGGACAAGAAGGAAAACCTGAAAGCAATTGACTGGGATTCCTGCCAGTATGAAATCATACACTTCAAGGACCACCAGGATACCTCCATGCCTCAAGATTGCAACATTGTGGCCCGTCACCCAGAAATCTTTAAAGAAGCGTTACCTGGGCTATCCCCTGAGAAGCACATCCAACACTCTATCCAACTCAAGGGGGCTGTACCCAAGGCACGTCCCATCTATCAACTGACCCCAAACAAGGACAACGCCCTGTGCGCCTATCTCAAGGAAGCACTGGAAAAAGGACTTATCTGTCCCTCACAGTCTCCCTTTGGGGCCGCCGTATTTTTTGTGGCTAAAAAGGACAGTATCTTATGCCTGGTCACAGACTACTGCGCCCTAAACAAAGTCACCATTAAGAATTGTTACCCACTGCCACTGATTGATAACCTTTTCAACCCCTTGGGAGGAGCCACCGTCTTCTTCAAGATTGATCTAACTGCAGGCTACAATCAGATTTGTATCAAGGAGGAAGACATCCCCAAGACAGCCTTCCACACTAAGTACAGTTCCTAAAAATGTGTGGCACTCAACTTTGGCATTTCCAATGCCCCGTCCACTTTTGTAACCTTCATGAACAAAGTGTTTGCGCCACACATAGGCAAACATGCCCTAGTATACCTGGACAATATTATTGTCTACAGTCCCTTGGTGGAATAGCACCACAAAGACCTGGAGGAAGTCTTTGCAACCTTGGTACGGCACAAACTGTTGGCCAAGCCCTCCAAATGCCAGTTCTTCCAGGAGCAACTACCCTTCTTGGGACACATAGTATCAAAAGACAGCATCAAGCCCAACAGCCAAAAGATACAAGCCATCTGCAAGATGCCACCTCCCAAGGACAAGTCAGAACTACGCACCTTCTTGGGAATGGTGGCCTATGTACAACGCTTCATACCCAACTGTGGCATCTTGACCACCCCCTTGCCTATCATAACAGGCGCCAAGTCTAAGTTTGTATGGACCCCCCAACATGACCTCTGTTTTAGACGTCTCAAAGAAAAGCTCACAACAGCTCCCATCTTACAGTATCCCAAACAAGACAGAGAGTACCAGATGCATCCATTGGGGGAGTACTACAAAACTAAGAATAGTGACAGTGACTTCCTGCCCATAGCCTACAAGTTGCGCAAACTAACAGATGGCAAGTGTTGATATCCAATCCACAACAAAGAACTACTGGCCATTGTACACTGCCTAGTCAATTGGCGCTGTTACCTGGAAAGGCAGGAAGAATTCACAGCACTAACTGATCACAAGTTGCTCATCTATTTCAAGACACAAGCAAACCTGTCACGTTGCCAAGCGCGGTGGATGAAAGTACTAGAAAGTTTAACATGCTCATTCAATATAAGCCTGGGGCTGAGCTTGCCATGGTGGACGCCCTGTCCCATCTGTATGTCTGCACGTCTAGGGGAGAGAATGGGCTTGACACAGACTGGCCTCTCCTAGTGCTACATACAAAAGACAAAGGGTTCCCTGCAGGCACAACCAATATCACCAAAGAAATGGTCATCAAGAATGAACATCTTTTTGCTGACGTATATGGGACTCCTCACAGAAAGATGTCAGATGGCACAACCATTCCCTACATCCCCACACATCAACAAGTTGATACCATTCTTTGCTACCACAGAGATATTGGACATACTAAGAGCCAAAACCCATACAAATTCCTATAGCATAAAGCCTGGTGGCCAACCTTATACCACAATGTCCAGGAAGTGTTAGAACAGTGCAAGGTTTACAAAAAGTTTGCTAAAAGCAAAACCCCGCCTAACTCTGTACTCCCTATTCAACCCCAACTACCGTTCAAGATATGGGCTCTTGACATTGTGGCCCCCATGCCAGGAAAACACAACAACAAAAAATACATCATCACAGCCATTGACTTTGCAACAAGGTGGCCAGTAGCCCAAGCGGTGAAGGCACACACCAGCAACAACGTCCAACAATTCATTGGCAAGGAAATAATCAGCAGGTTTGGAAATCCAGAACTCCTGATATTTGATGGAGGCAAGGAATTGACCTCCAAGGACACCAATGTGTACCTCACCAAGAATGGGGTCAAACACACTGTCACAACACTGTACCATCCACAGGCCAATGTACGCGTAGAGCAGCTTAATGGTAGCCTTGTGTAAGCCCTAGCCAAACTCACCACCAGGAGACCTGAAGACTGGTATAAGCAGCTACCAACTGCATTACTTGTGTGCCAAACCTGAGTGAACAGATCCACTGGAAAAAGCCCATTTGAACTGGTATACGGCACACATCCAAATATCATTCAAGCATTGACAGGACCTACGTTGGAAATTCCAAGTCAAGTCCCCCTCGCTCAGATCCTCAAGTAGTAGAGGCCAACAGCAAGCAAGCAGCCAAAGAAAAGGAACGCCTACAAAAGACATTTGTTCCCATCTGCAATAGACATGAAGTTGGGGACAAAGTCTGGGTCATGAATGTTAACAAGAGCAAACTACAACCCAAGAAAGTAGAACCAGCAATCATTCTAAAGGTAAACAATAACACTTACCTTGTGCAAGGGCTTGGGAAACGCAAGCAAGACAAGACCTTACACCACAATTGCCTACAACCCTGCAAAGCAAGACAGAAACAACAAGAAACCGCCCTGCCTGCCACCAAGCAACAACTGATTTGATACAGCGCCCAGACTCCTGACAACTTGCCCCCAGAGGAGCCCAACCTTCAGTTGGGGGGTGTCAAAACTGCAGGCTCAACCCACCAGCAAGGTTCCAACCAAGCAGGTTTGTGACCCGTAATCTGATTATCCGGTCATCCAAAGACAGACTAGGAAGTCAACTCAAACTACCAAATCCAACAATATGAACAGATGATGATCCTTTATGGTGGACACCTTGATTTGGCGCTTGACTCATTATCAGGATCAAGCCACCCCCTTCTTTCATTCAGCCATATGATCACCAATCATGTTTCTGCTATCCATTGATTCACATGAGCTATATAATCACTATCTTCCAATAAAGATTATTATCTAGCTTCTAAATATTTTTCCCCATGTAACTCTGCTAAAACAGCACAGTTACAACACTACTACCACCAGTTTATACCCAATTTTGCTGGGCTGAGTGAAGCCCTTGTCTAATTGCTTTACAACGTCCCCTTTGAGTGGACTAATAGCCAACAGCAAGCATTTGAAGCGTTGAAGGCCAAGCTCAAAGAGGCTCATATCTTGGTCTATCCTGATTATGATAAAGAGTTCATCTTGTATACTGACGCTAGTGGAGTAGCTGTGGGTGCCATCCTAGCCCAGCTTGACAATGAGAGCGTGGATTGACCTGTAGCCTACTCTTCATGTGTCCTTAATAAACACAAGAAGAACTACAGCTTCACTGAGAAGGAATGCTTGGCGGTGCTGCATGCGGTAAAACAGTTTAGGCACTACATTTATGGGAACCACTTCACAGTGGTGTTGAGTTTATACTTCTGGGAAGTATAATAAACAAAATAAAGGGGAAGATTAAAAAGAGAATGATACTTTATTGAATATGAATATAGGCTAATATATAGTATCATGACAAGCCACATGTTGTCCATGTACGTCATGGAGGTCATGGGGCTTATCTGAGTAATGTTCCTCTTGAGTCACGAGGCTTAATCAAGTTGTGTTCCATTTAGGACCTGGATTGAGTGATCCCCGTCATAGATGATTAACTGATAATGGTGCCACCGGTTTATTGACTGGCAGGTGAACCACTTGGTGAGCCACTTGGTGATTTACTTGGGGTGTTAATTCCCCAAGAGGGAGTAATCAAATATGTTGCAACAGTGGTCACAGATCACTCCTCCCTCAAATGGCTGTAACAGCTAAAGAAACCTGAAGGTCAACTAGCTTGCTGGGCTCTGTGCCTATAAGGGTACAATTTCACTGTGATACACTGTCCTGGGGCCCAACATCAGAATGCTAATGGCTTGTCAAGGATGCCAATACTAGCTATCCATCCCACTGACGCTGATTGCTTATACAAATTAATAGGGTATACTGACTCTTAGACCACTGAGCCAGAAGACATTTACTTGGCGCTACAGACCCTATCCAAGGACACTGTAATTTGTGATAGGCAGCTCTTCAAAAAGGTTAACAATGCCTACCTACCCTACGTCGCCCTAGCATAAGGATAGCCATTATCCTCCAAGCTCACATTGACACTGGATATGGAGGCATAGCAAAGACTCATGACTGGTTGTGCAAAAACTTCTATTGGGAGAACATGTGCCTCCTGATCCCTGATGTTTTTTCCTCCTGCTATTTGTGCCAACTCCAACGCCCTCGCCCGTCCCAATACCATTTCAAGCTCATTCCTCCAAATTATGCCTTCCACACAGTGAGTATTGATGCTGGTGGGCCTTTCCCTTAGTCTAGGTTGGGGTGTCAGTTTATCTTAGTTGCCATAGACCATTTTAGCAAATGGGTTGAAGCCAGAGCAACAAAAGATATAACTGCCAAGACCACTGCTAATTTCTTGCTGCAAGATATCTTCTACCAACATGGCTGCCCTCAAGTCCTTCTTTCTGACAATGGTACCAACTTTAATGCTCACCTCATCACGTCTATTATCAAGGCTATGGGGACCCACCAATTGTTCTCTGCTCCATATAACCCCTCAACCAATGGAACTGTCAAACGAGCCAATTCCTCCCTGGTGTCCATAATGAGGAAGCTCACACTCTCTGACAATGCCAATTGGGATATGTTTCTCCATGCTGCTCTCTTTACTTACCAACTCAGTAGACACCACGTAACTGGTCAGTCCCTTTTGCCATGCTGTATGGGCGTGAAGTTGCCACCCCCTCAATCTTGGGACCCCCTTGATTGAAGTTGATGTGTCTGCAAATTCTGAGGCTCATGTTGAAGACTTAACTAATTGTATCATTGACATCTAAGTAACAGCTTACTCCACTGCTTACAAGGTTAAGGTTCTGGAGCTCTTCCTGTCCAATGCTGCTAGAGCCCCCCTCCCTGTGTATCAAATAGGCAATTTTGTTCTCTACTACCAGAATTGTACAGGTGGTAGAGCTCATAAGCTAGATTCCCTCTGGGTTGAGCCCTGTGAGGTCACCTTTAAAAAGGGTGTTGAGTATACAGTGAAACTACAATCTTCTGGATGTCCTTTTGCCTGTGTTCACTCCAAATTTCTCCGCAAATATTAACTCCCTGTGTTCAATTTTGAGGGGGAAGATGTTGGAAATTGCGCAATTAATGCTATTTTGATATGGCCTTCAAATATTGATAGCTGCAAAGATTTGGCTGGGTTTACTTTTGATTTCAGATATTCCTTGCCTTCTGTAAATGGGTCTGGTTCAATATCCACCCATTCCGGATTATTGTACCTGTCTATGAATGATCCTGGTATGACCTCATCCCAACGTGACCCCCTCAGCCACTCTGTCTTTCTAATGAGTGATCACCATCCCTTGTCTACTATTTAAGTAGAATCACTTCTCCTAATAAAGACAAGTTTATCCACATTTGTGTTGGCTTTAATAATCTTCAATCCTTTTCCTGTCCTTTCTGCCAAAAGGACTTTCTCATCTTGTTTTCCAGGAAATTAAGGTATGTGCCCTTAATTTTGCCTTTAAGGCTAACCCAAGGCTAGCTCAAACCTCAAATATTTTGTTATAAAGATTTCCCACTGTGTCCTCCTGGATGTTGTCCCCAGGAGCCAAACACAACAGCAGCCATGTCAATAGAAGATGTCTTGCAGCAAGAAAGTAGCTGTGGTCTTGGTAGTTATATCTTTTGCTGCTTGGGCCTCAACCCACTTGCTAAAATGATCTATGGCAACTAAGATAAACCAACACCCCAACCTAGACCAAGGGAAAGGACCAACAGCATCAATACTCACAGTGTGGAAAGCATGCTTAGGAGGGATGAGTTTGAATTGGTGTTGGGACAGGCGAGGGCGTTGGAGTTGGCACAAATGACAAGAGGCAAGAACATCAGGGATCAGAAGGCGCACATTCTCCCAGTTAAATTCTTGCATAACCAGTCATTAGTTTTGGCTATACCCTCATGCCCAGTGTCAATTTGAGCTTGTAGGATAATAGCTATCCTCATTCTAGGGCAAACATAGGGTAGGTAGGCATTGTTAACCTTTTTGAAGAGCTGCCTATCTCAAATTACAGTGTCCTTGAATAGGGTCTGTAGTGCCAAGCAAATGTTTTCTGGCTCAGTGAAACAAGAGTCAGGATACCCTATAAATTTGTATAGGCAATCAGCGTCAGCAGGGTGGATAGCTAAAATTGGCATCCTTGACAAGCCATCAGCAATCTGATGTTGGACCCCAGGACGGTGTATCACAGTGAAATTTCACCCTTTTAGACGCAGAACCCAAAGCGCTAGTTGACCTTCAGGCTCCTTTAGCTGTTGAAGCCATTTGAGGGAGGAGTGGTCTGTGACCACCGTGAAGTGAGTCCCATGAATATAGTATCTAAACTTTTTTACAGCATGCAGCACTGCCAGGCATTCCTTCTCAGTAACACTGTAGTTCTTCTTGTGCTTATTGAGGACCCATGAAGAGTAGGCTACAGGTCAATCCATGTCTTTGTCGTCAAGCTGGGCTAAGATGACACCCACAGCTACTCCACTAGTGTCAGCATATAAGATGAACTCCTTATCATAATCCAGATAGACCAAGTTAGGAGCCTCTTTGAGCTTGGCCTTCAACACTTCAAATGCTTGTTGTTGGCTGTCAGTCCACTCAAAAGGGACGTTGCAAAGCAATTGGACAAGGTCTTCACTCAGCTCAGCAAAATTGGATATAAACTGGTGATAGTAGCCTATCATACCAAGGAATACTTGAACCTCTCAAAGATTTGTGGGAGGTAGCATCTTGTTGATGGCTTCCAACTTATTATTCATGGGAAAGATTCCAGTTTGAGTGACCCCATGGCCTAAAAACTCAATGTGTTCTTTAAAGAATGAGCACTTGGAGGGTTTGTGTTTCAAGCCAGCTTTGAAGATCTTGATGAAGGCAGTCTTGAGGTGTTCCAAGTGGTTGGTAAAGGTAGCACTGAATACAGTGATGTCATCAAGGTACACAAGGACACAAGAGAGCTTTAGGACTTGTAGGATTGAGTTCATAGCCCTTTAAAATGTGGCAAGGGCATTGCAGAGTCCTTGGGGCATACAAGTGGGTTCAAAAAGGCCTTCAGAGGTAATAAGCACAGCCTTTTATCTTTCTTTAAGCGATAAGTCAACTTACCAGTATCCAGAGGCTAGATCTATGGCTGATAAAAACTTGGAACCACCCAGCCTTCTGAGAGCATTGTCAATTCTGGGCAAGGGGTACAAGTTCTTCTTGGTCAAACAGTTCAATTGGCGGTAGTCCATCACAATACAATGACCCCCATCTTTCTTCTTGAGGATCAGTAATGGGGACTCCCAAGGACTTTGGGAAGGAGCAAGTAACCCAGCGTTTAGTAGTTGCTTGAGTTCTTTAGATAATTGAGCATTATCTACTCTACTACAGCAGTATAGTTTGGCACAAAAAGGGGGTGCATCCCCAGTATCAATCTGATAAATAACTCCTTTAGCCAGGCCATAGTCTGTAGGTCCAGAGGCAAATATGTTGCTAAACTGATCAAGAAGGTCCAACACGTCTTTTTTGTTGGATGGGAGACAATTGGAGGAAATCAGCAGCGGTGAACAAGGAGAGAACTTGCGGATTATCTTCAGGTAGATTGAAATCACTAAAAGTTCCAAAGGGGTAGAGGGAGGCCACTTGTTCTGCTCCCAGTATACAACCATGACCTACAACCTGGCCTTGGGTCACCTGCATGGGCAGGGATGTCAGGTTGGCAAGCAGTAATTGTACGGGCTCTTTGTGGGTTCAATCTAAAATCCCAGGACACAGGCAGGGTCCCTTACGGCTTAGGGAATCAGGTGATTAAAGTTCCAAGAACAATTTTTCAGGTAGTTTGTAAGAAATCTGAGAATCAATCACCACTTGAGAGCCTGGGGGAATGGTGATAACCGCTGGTGCTAGAAGAGGTATCCCTTTTTCTGCAGGGCAGGATGGAGGAGGGGTGCACATGTTAGAGGAGTGAGTCCTATACTTGAGAGAGAAGATACCTGTAGGGTCCTCAAGCACTCAAGTTTTAAGACGTTTTCCTGGAAGGCGTGGAGGTTCCTCAAAAATCAAATTGACCTCATATCCCAAGAGCAAAAGGTATCCATCCTGTAAGTTCACAATCCTGTTATACTCTTGGAGGAATTGTGTACCAACCAAGAGGTCATAGCTTTTGTTCTCAAGGACTACAGCGGGGGAAGCAATGAGGAGTTTCCCAAAACTCATGGATAGAGCGGAGTAGCATTAATGGCCTGTGTTTGTGCCATACCAGCTATGCCATACGGCTGAGTGTAGTTGGGGTCAGGGGCCAACTTAAGTTTCTTTGTTAGTTTTGAAGATACTACTGATAAGGAGCTCCTTTTGGGGAAGCTTCAAATATGGAATTAAGAAAGAAGAGAAGTATATTTTATTGGATTTTACTTTATACTTATATAGACTTGGCTGCGGCAGGGATTTAGTTGGATTGAGCCTAGGGGTTGGTCATGTGCTAGATGAGTTCAAGCTACTGGATACTTGGACAGTCAGGTGATATTGCTTGGTTACCATTCTCAGTATTCTGAACAGTATATTAGAAGGGGACTAAATTGAGCAATGGCTGAATATTAAGTAGGTTGGCGGTAGCCAGAATGCTTGTACATTCAGACCTTTGACACTATGTTGACTGGAGAACCCATGTCCAAGATGGCTTTGATTTTAACCTTTGGATTGATACTTCCATGTGGGTTGTATCTTTCCCAAATGGGGATAAGACTGCCAACTAACTTGCACAGCCTCTAGCTCCTTTTCCCATTTAGCTAACATGCACTGTAATGCAGGAATCTTCTTATACACAGTCTACAGTGGGAGAGATACAGTTAAGTTTTAGAAGAGGGCTTTGGCTAGCTCAGCTGCTTCCTCAGAAGAATCAACCAAGACAGGAGGTCAATGGGCTTGAGCTAGGTAAGTGCAAACCACCATGACTTTAGCTTCACTTGCAGGTACTCAGGAAGTGGTGGTGGTTTTCCCAGAGCAAAGCTTGTATGGGACAGAGATAGTTTCCGGAACAGCCAAGACAGAATAGCCATAACTATCAGAATCTTCACTATCAGAATCTTCAGGGTACAAATCACTGGAGAGATTGTGGAATAAATGAAGGTTAGTTGGGCCAGAGGAAGACAGAACTTCCTCACCAGAAGGAGGACCAGGTGAAGACAGGGGAGATTTGTCAGCAGAGAGTGTCTCTGTTTCTAAGCTGACCTCTCTTTTCCCGCCTGTTCCTTGGGGTCACAACCTTCCACTCAGGGATTAGTGCAAGTACGCAAGCGGTGCTCTATTTAGCCACAGTTATGACAACCTTGCCTCTTAGCCTGTCCAACAGCACCCAGATTCATAATGCACAGCATACAAGAGGTGGTCCCAGCATTACTGGCTTTATTTTCACGTACCACTGTACCCCCATGGGTCAAATGCATGTCTTGCAAGAGCGTCTTAATACTCTTCATGGAAGTGAGTGAAGCCTTGTGTGCCTTAAAGTGTAGACATAGAAGCTGGTTCACTTTCAAAGCATTTGAACAAGCTGTGTAAGCTTCCTGGGGAGTTAACTGTTGACTAGTAATTAACTGCTGGCCTTCAATATAGAAACAATCCGCAAACTCAGCCAGGGTTTCCTTGGGCTTAAAGGCAATGTGCATAAATGCATTCTTCTTGAACTCCAAGCTAAGATCTCCTCCAAACTCCCCAATAAGGAGGCGCTTCATGTCCTCCCAAGTGACAATGGAGGGGAGCTTGGGTATCACTACTTCTTGGCAGGTGGGATAGAGACAGGTGAGGATATGTTCCTTTTTGAGTTTGTCAGTAGCCCTACACATTGCAGTTTTGTAAATGGTTAGAAAGTTGGCAATGGTAGAGGTTTTAGGATTGAATATCTGCTTGAAGGTTGGTTTGTAGTTTGGGTCAATGGACAAATATAAGGACTGACTGTTTTGACCAGGGTTGAGGACATTAATATGAGGTTGCCTTCAAACTTGGATTCAGCAGCAGGTTGTCTAGCCCAGAGGAGCCAAAGGCTTTCCTTTAGGGTATCTAAGGTAGAGCTGTTCTGTCCACTAATACCCCTAGCAGTGGTAGCAGCAGTTCCAAATTTTTCAATCTTAATTTGTTGTACCGCCAAGGTGCCAGCAATCCTATTGAGGCGGGTGGTCAGGGAAGTGGTCTGAGCCACCAAGGGGACACCTTGTCTATTCAGTGTCTCAGTAAAGTGGGAGAAGTTTTGTACCTCCCTTTCCAATGTGTCTTGTCTATCAGCTACATCATTTGTCATTTCTGCAAGCTGATCTAGTGCACATGTGTAGTTGACCCAGGGTTGACCTTCTAAACCAGGGCAGCAATCATGATTGTCATGAGTGGAAGTATTAGAGACTTCACCTTCATCTTCATCTTCAGATTCAGATGACAAGTCCTCAGAATTAGAGAGGCGCTGTCTTAAGTACTCAATTTCACCTCACAAGATAGCCACCTGATCAGTGAGCAAGGCAATGTGAGGGTCAGGCATAGGTTCAACTGGAGATTATTTTTAAACAGAAGCTTGACGTCAAGTGGTAGCCTTTAGTTTGGCTATTGCTTCCCATACCTTGGCTTCAAAATCAGATGGGGCATCAACAGGAGAAGCAGGTGGAGTCACCTTGATAGACGCTAATCTATCATCCATATAATTTTGTACTTGATATAGAGTGCCGCCTAGTGCAGCCTTATCCAGAACATATTGATGCTGCAAATGGCGGCCCCAAGTATCAACATGAGCTCCCACCAATTCAAGTTGTGAATTTACATGCTCTCTGAATTGGTTAAGTTCACTAACCAGAGTCTCAAAATCTTGGTAATGATTTATCAGAAAGGCCTCAATTTGCTTACACCACGCTGCCTGATTCTCATCCAATTTGCATAATTGGTCCTTTATGTATCCAGGGAGCAAGGAACAAATGGAATTCAGGGAGGAGGCTAAGTACTTCTGAGAGGCCAGCAAGTTGCACTGGTTATTAGAAATACACACAAAGAGACTGTGGGACCATTCTTGATATGCCATGTTCTGAGCATGATTGTTTGAGATAGCAGTGGCTACAGCATTTAATAGTTGATTCTTGGATCCTAATTCAAGTTGATAATGAATCAAGTCAGTTTGAATTAACTGATTGACCAACACGCCAATTGTATCTATGGACTCCATCAACGCAGGGGGAGACCAAAGTCCAAAAGGAAGTAGTACAGGTCTTTGGAAGCGTACCTGGGACAGAGACCAGGGATAGTGTGCATTACCACAGTGCCAGAGTGGAGAAGGGAGCAGGCAACAGCACAAGCTTGCTCATAATTGAGAGAAAAAGCTGGAAGGGGGGCCCACACGGGCCCAGGGGTTAGAACCAATATCATAGGAGTTGAGGGGACATTGGTGATGTCTTCTTCTAGAGGAGGACTAGAAACTTTAGGTTGTTTGGGTACTTCAGAAACAAAGGGAGAAGTAATAGAGAATGCATGTGGGAACAGGGTAACCAAGGGGCTTGCAGCCCCTGTAGTGAGCACCATTTTGTCGTGTTTGGCTCCTGGGGACAACATCCAGGAAGACACAGCGGGAAATATTTCTAAAAAAATATTTGAGGTTTGAAGCTAGTCTTGGGTTAGCCTTCAGGGCAAAATTAAGGGCAAATACCTAATTTCCTGGAAAACAAGATGTGAAAGTCCTTTTGGCAGAAAGGATAGGAAAAAGCTTGAAGATTATTTAAGCCAACACAAATGTGGATAAACTTGTCTTCATTAGGAGAAGTGATTCTACTTAAATAGTAGACAAGAGACAGTGATCACTAATTAGAAAGACAGAGTGGCTGAGAGGGTCACGTTGGGATGAGGCCATACCAGGATCAGACATTGGAAGGTACAATAATCCGGAATGGGTGGATATTAAACCAGACCCATTTACAGAAAGCAAGGAAATTCCAAAATCAAAAGCAACCCCAGACAAATCTTTGTAGCTATCAATATTTGAAGGCCATATCAAAATAGCATTAATGGTGCAATTTCCAACACCTGTTCAAGCAGTTGAGGATAGCTTAACACTCACTATCTGTCAACCATTGCTAGCCCATGGCAGGTACCATGGCATCCTGGCTGTCAGGCTCACCACAGGAGATGGGGATCTTTGTGTAGAAGGTGGGATCACTCTTACTTGCAGCAGCGCTGTTAATGGTGGAACAGGTAACAGGCACAGATGGTTCCTCAGTTGTGACCAATGGCTGATAGGAGGTGTCAAAAACACGGGGACAGGAAGTGGCAACTCTTGGATCAAGAGTGCAAGGCCAGGTGACAACTGGGTACAGGGTGGAGGTGTAAGTAACCTCAGTGTTCCCAGTGACCCTGATATAGGAGACTTTTGTAGCAGGCCTTGAGAGTGGCTTATATCTAGGATTTAAGCTGTCTGTTCTAGCTTATGGCATAGGAGGTGGTTGGCTGGCAATGACATCTTGGGAGGCCTGTGTTGGCATGACTCCCTTCAATTTGTGTTCTGGGTCTGTTCTTAGACCCTCTGGGACGCCCTTGTGGACAGCAACCATCAGAATTAACTCATTCTGCAAGTTGACTTACTATATTTCAACAATCAGAATTAAAAATACTTTAATGTCAACTGCATTGAAAAGTCAGAATTAAGTTTTAACTCATGCAGACTACTAAATGTTGACACTTTTTTAATAAGCAGAAACTTATTTTACTGAACATTTTACTTAATAAAAATTAAGCTTCAAAATACTTTTTAGCATAATGTGACAACATAGATTTAAAAAATCCATAAAAAATTATATATGACAATTAAAAAAATTCATAAAAAATGCACTTCAAAAATAATTCACTATGAAATTAGCTATCTTTACTATAAAATGATTTTTTTCACTTATAAATATAAAAAAATTCAATATACAAATAGGTTTTACATAAAATTTACATATTTTAGGAAAATATAATAATAAGAAACAGTAATATAAAGTTTTTTCTATATTGAAAACTACAAAAAACATATAATTTACTAGTAAAATACCATTATAGTCCATGTAACACAGTCTAAAGCATCAAACTATCAACAGAAAATCAATAATTTTATAAAAACAGTATCATAAATTATTAATGAGTTATTAATATATATAAAAGTGAGTCTGTCTGTCTGTAATGTCACCTCAAGCGGGCTCAAGCCGTAAGGGATTTGACTGAATTGATTTTTAGTTAAATTTGAATTTAAAAGTTGATCGTTAAGCCAAAAGCTCAATTTGGCTCATCCTTACATTCAATCCCTTACATGCATCTTTGAAAGTATACAGATTGAATTCAGTGGAGTGTGGGCTAAATCATGTTGAACTGAAATATAAGCCACTCGAACTTTAATAAATTTGAATTTGATTACTTGTATTTTAAATTAGTGGCTAACCCTATTCTACCATATCAAAGTGGCTTATCTTTCTAGATTACCCGACTCTAGAATGGGTGGATTAAAACTGGAAGAGAAGCAGCAATTGTTTTAGATTGGTTTATATGATTGGATGATTATGCTCTGTGTGAGGATTGAATCGACGACGAAAAGAGAGCTTGGTCAATTTAAAGTGATACAGTTTAAATTATAAACATAAATATTAGTTTAAACAAGGAGATGGTTGACTTGGACATTTCGAAGTTCTTATTATTCAAGTGAAATAATAGAATATTCCAATTGGATGCGTCACCTGATCCAAGTGGCTGCATATTGTTCAGAGTAGACCTTGCTTGACACAGCTTCATCCCAAAAGAACATCAGTGGAGTAAACAAGCTATGACAAAATTGTGATTCAATATAATGATTTTCATGAAATTTAGAGGATGTAGATCAATTTTTCAGATGATTCCGATCAAAATGATACCAAGCATGATAGCTCTAGCTGCTCTAGATGCTGAGATATATAGTTAAGTACTGCAATCGGGTTCGCGTCATAATCAAAGGCTCGGACTCGATTTGATATTATCTAAATTTACTTTTAATACACACTACAAAAACTAAAATCAATATATCTCAGTGAATACTAAGCCGATTTTGATGTCCAATAGCTTATTTAAAAGCTGCAGATCAGCTCTACATTTTTAAAGCCATTAAAAATCAATTACTAAATTTTAAAATAATTAGTTTAGCCTTACTAAACTTAATAGTGATACTATACTTATTTAGGTTTAGTTTTTATTTATACTTGGAGTATACAATTTTAATTTTAAATTTAAATAAATATAATTGAAATTACCTTTTAATAAAACAATTAAATAAAGTTTTAATTAAACATGCAATAAGTAATACAAGCCTAAAAAGACAATAAAATAAATTTAATTGATTCATTAAATTCAACTTTAATGCTGTCCTTGGACGGGGCAACTGCCTAGTTTAGAATAAATATTTATTTAAAAAATTATACTTAATATATAAGAACTATATAAAAAATTAGGCAATACTCAATAAATTTAATTAAAAGCTAGACTGTGATCACCTGGTTGCCATTAAGAACTGTGGCAATCTTCTTGATGTATTCCCCAATCTCTGAAAGCTTATACTTGGCCTTGACAATGTCCTTGATCTTCTCTTGATACTGTTTCTCTTTGGTGGCTCTCTTCTTCTTAGATGGGCGGTTCTCAATATCTCTGATAGATGCAGCAGTCCTCCCCTGTTGGACTTTGAGGTGCTCTTAGAAGGTGTTATATCTGGGCTTGATTCCAAAGGAGGACTTGATATGCTTATGCCAGCCCTCCAAAGATGAAGTAGTTTTCATCTCATCCTTAAGAACTGCCTGGTAGAAGTTCCAGTTAGCTTTGGCTCTGGGCTTGCTCTGGCGCTTAGTGACCTTACATCAATCCACTGTGACTCATAATATTCAATGAAAGGGTAAAAAGCATCCTCATGTTTCTTGGCATATAGATCCTGGCATAGGAGCTCAAAGGCTTGTCCAGTATGCTCTGGCTTTACAAAGGCTAGTGCTACAAACTGCTGAATTAAGAACTTGCACTTTTCTGATGTATCTAGATGGTGGAGCTTGCTGAGCTCAGGTAGACCCTTTAGTTGCCTGTTGACAGCCTGTCAATAATAAAAAACATCCCTGGACCTCTTCATCAAATGTGTTTATAAAAGCGTTATACTGAGCAGTTTATAGTCTATGATTATAGTTGAGGGGCCAAGTACTTTATCATGAGCTTCTTGTTCTGTAGCAAGAAGGGCTTTGTCCTTTTCATCATCATCTGGATTGGCTCTAGTGTTATGGCCAGGGGGACTCTTTTTATTAATGGGTAGGGCTTTGATGCCCCCCTGAAGGATTTTAAAGGCCTTTGTATATATCTCTTCTGTTGCTCCAGGAAGCAGAAAGTAGGCAAATGGGAGCACCTTGCCTTTAATAAGGGAATATACAACCCATAGTTGGTAAAAAAAGGCAAGGGCATACTGCAGAGATACTGTCACATAACCAGGTCTCTGAATCTCTTAACTGCTCCATGTTCTGTTGTATAGCATAGCATAGCATATAATTCTTGCCTCTGCTGTAGGACCATCATCATGTAAAAGAAAATCCTCATCAGCATTGAACATCTTTAACTCCTCTGTCAAGACTAAGTCTCCTTGAACCATGGCTGATTTTTTATGGGGGACTAGGTCACAGCGTTTGTCACATATGTACTTTACTAACTGGTTGCGGTCAGGGATGAGCTTCAGGTTCTCATTACTTAGGTGTGTGATGGCCTTAACTGCCAGATCAGAAGCCTTGACATCTTTGGAGACTGGGACCATTTGGTAGAGGTACCACTTTAGAAGCTTTTTGATAAGGTTTATTGGAGCATTGCATGTGTGCTCTCCTTTTTCACTAGTGACTTTATACCATCCTTCTGTATTGATTCTGGCAGCACAGCTTCTATCTTCACATACATAATGCTTGCTTCTTCCTGCTCTCTTCTGATTGTTGCAATTGAAAACATAGCCATCACAGACTAAACTTGAACCTCCTTTGACAGACATTAGAGGGAAAACCCAAGGGAACTTCTTTGGAAGCTTAAACTCTCCTTTGACGTTACATATATTGTGAACCTTTAGAGGATCCCATGGGCCAATTGATGCTTGATGATAGTCAGACAGGTAATCATCAGGATCTTCTTTATTGATACTTGATGAGGAGGATGGAGGTGCAGATTTGTTGGGCGGTGGAGGGGAATTATCTGGAGTTGGATTCTTGCACTTTCTGGACTGGGATGAGCTTGATTCCTTGGGGCTTGATTCCTTTGAGCTTGATTCATATGGGCTTGGCTGGGGTTCTGGACTCTTGGGTATCTTCTTTCTTCCTTGCTTGTTTAGTGGAACCTCATCTCCTTCTGATTGGTACCAGCTTGGAGAAGAGGAGGGGTCAGGGGAGGGCTCTTTGCTTTCAGGGTCTGGGGTCTTCTCCTTTGTCTTCTGTTTTGTTGAGGGCTCTTTGGCTGGTTTTTGTTGGGGTAGGGACTTTGGGCACTTTCTTGATTGACTTGGGGTTCTTTTATGGCTTCTTGGAAGATTTGTCCTACAATAATTAGAGTATAGTTCATAAAGTAAGAATAATCATGTGAAACATGAATAAAATTAAATAATAATCACTTGTTTTATTTTTTATTATTAAGTAAATAGTTTATAGAAGTATGGAAAGTAATTTTAGAGCTAGTTTAATAGTAAAGAATAGAAAAAAACCATGTTTAAATAAAAAGTTGCTTTTCTGGTAGTCACAATAGTCAAAAATATTTAATTTAGTTTGTCAGCATAAAAAACACTTTAATTTTGACTGTCAACATACTGACAGTCAGCATTAAACTAGAAAAACACTATTTAAATCACTTAAAAAGTTTAGTTAATATTTTCTGGAGTTGGTTTTTTAAGGCCAAAATTGATTATTTTTAAATTTTAAAAAAAGATTTGCATATGTAACTTATGAAAACTAAATAGTAGGGATTGTAGAGGGAAGTCTAAAGTACAGCCCTAGGTACTTTGGCCTGAATTATCATACAATTGTATGTGTGCTTTTTGTTAAGCGGCAGTGTTTTACTAATAAACTAGTGAAGGTGTTGGCATTCAGGCAGTCTGTGTTCTTTTATAGTAACTCTCCTTTTAAATCTTGCTTAAATTATATTACTTTGTTTGCTTAGCTAAACCCCTTTGTTGAAATTTTGGTGACAAGTTGATTTGACACAAAGTTGACATTATAAATACATATATAATTTCTAGTTTTAACATATGCGTTTTGGCTTAAGTGGACTTCTGGGAAAAATATAGTTTACCTAGTGGGTTTAAAATAACTGTAAATATCTAAAGATACAAATAACACTATGAAAGTTGGCATATGTCTTTGTTCAATGCTTATCTTAATATATATTTAATAAAAACAGTAGTATAAAATATAAAAAGTAATTATTTTTAGAATATCATGTATTTTATTAAGAAATTTCTGGATTCTTACAGTAGTTTTAAAAGCTATGGCGACAAGCAAAAACAATTCAGATTTAAACAAAATTAATTTTAAATGGATTTATATTGATTTACAATAGATTTGTATTCATTTAAATTTTGTTTAAAGCTGAGTTCATTTTGTTTAAATCTGAATTTTTTGCTTGTTGCCATAGCTTTTAAACTACTGTATTTGGTGTCAACATCCAGATATTACTTACTGGAGTCAACCTTAATGTAAAAATACAAAAAACTTACATTTTCATAGTAAATTATATTGGTTTTTGGCTTTAAAATAAGCTCTTGTTTAAATGGTGCTGGCAATATACCTGTTCCTTTTTAATTTTGCAATTCTGACTTAATAATTCACTATGAAAAATTAGCTTAGTTTTGGAAATGCCCAATTCCGGCTTATATATACTAAAATAATGTTGACTTACTGAATATCAACAATTTGTTGACATTCAGTAAGTTGACTTGCGGAATGAGTTAATTCTAGTGGCTGCCTTGTTGACAGGCTGCCCGCAGGCTGGTGCAGGAGCTGGTTGGGAATGCAATTGGCAGTCCAATAATAAAATAAAAAATATAATTTAGATTAAATATGTATTTATTTGGATTTTGGTTTAGTTGTGAGTAGTTATTTTCTCTTGCTTTAGCCTTGAATAGTAACAGAATTTCTATATCTGTGATTTGAAGTGTATAATATTGTATACTTACCTGGTTTGGATAATTTTAAAGATCAATCACTTTTTATGTCTAAACATGGTTATTGAGATTGAATTTTTAGTTTGATTTTAGTTGTGGTGAAGCTTCTTAATCTGGGTTGGTGTTTCCTAGTGTGCTTACTGTACATTAAATTTGGATTCCAGTTCCTGCAATTAATATCTGAGTTTACTAGTTGCATTCAAAAATGATTTGAAATTTGGTTCTTGGATTTGACAATCCTGCAATTCCAAAAAACATAGTAAACTTAATGAAAAAGGCTGATGGATTTAAACGCTTCAAATCTGATTCCATTTAATTCATTTTGTCCATTGGAAATATGCAGTTTAACTTGAACTTTGCAAAGTGTCTATGAGTTCCCCCATTTTTAAAAATTCAAATAAATACACAAAAAATAAATTTAATTTAAAAAAGGCCATCCCACAAAAGTGATTTGAAAATTGGACCAAGGATTTGACAATCCCGCATTTTTACATTCAGGTTCTGAATTTACAGTATTTTTTATCTGGCTTTTTTTGAAAAATAATTTAAGAACTTTTTATATGGTAAATAGAAAAAAATTATAGTAAAAACAGTTAATTTAATAGAAAATCTTTTTTGAAGTGTATTTTTATTATATTTTACACTTATTGTGTTACAGTAGAAAATCAAATAGAAGGGATAGTGTGCCCTTGTAAAACCCAAAATCAGCAAAGAACCGCAGCCAAACCCCTGAAAGAAATTGATGAATTAAATGCTGTCATAGACAAAAAATGGGTCAAAGCTGGGGTTGCCCAAATAGCCCTGGAAAATCTGGACCTGCCTTATTTTTTCCCAAATAATTATGACAAGAAAATTACGTGTTATACACTATTTGGGGATGGCAGCGCTTGACCTGCTGGTCGCCAATTTTTTTTGAATTATGACGTCATTGACTCAAGTTCCAATGAAGGACCACCAACTGCTGAAAATATTCTTGCCAGCCAATCAGAAGCCATGGAATCCCCTTCTGCCCCATCCTGAACTCCCTTAAGACTTCCCCATTTCCCCTCTAGAAATTTGTTTCTAGATAGCTATATTTGCCTGAAGAATAAACAAAACAAGTCTCCAAAAACCCTCATGTTATAGTATATTAGCCTCTTGGCCCCAGTGGTTGACAGTATGTCAGCCGCTCTCTTTCAGTTTGCTGCCAACTCCTTCACCGCCTTTGGCCTGCTTTGTACCCTTTGGTTCCTCTGGCTTTGTCCTCTGATTTGTATTTTCAATTAATGTTCTTGATTTTGGTCCTAATGTCTGCCATTTGCTACACTCACAAAGGCGCAAAATTAGTAACCCCCTCTTATCAATTTGGTTTAGTGTTGTTGAAGCAACTGACAATTTTCTTATTTTATCCACATTGTTTTTCATTGCATCTTACAGCCCGCCATTTAACCCTTACATATTGTGAATTATTTTGTTGTTTTATTTTTGGATGCTAAATGGCCATATTACCCTAAAAAACTATTTAGAGCTTAACTTTTACTAGGTAAAATGTTCAGCATTTGATTTTTTGCTTGTTGAAAAAGTGTCTACTTCCAGTAGGCTACATGATAGTAAAATTTATCTAGACTTTTCCAATGTGTTGACCTAGATATAAAATTAATTTTAATAATCAACATGCAGACAGTCAACATTCAGACAGTTTAAATGCCAACTTCCCCCCTGGGCATATCCATGCCTCTCTGGCGGCTTCAAGACCTCCTCAAAGCTAATAAGAAGATATAGACAGGGAAACCTTACTCCTAAAACTAGGTAATGTTTGCCACCTGAAGACCTCCTGTAAGTGGCCAAAGAATCTCAGAGCAACCTTAGCTTATTTTTCTCTAGAAGCCATAAGTTACCTACAGGGTTGGTACACCATCCTTTCCTAGTAACCATAAGTTACCTACTAGGTTGTGACTCCATCCAGCCTAGCAGCCATAAAACCCTACTAGACTGGAACACAATCCAGCTCTAGAAGCCATAAGTTACCTACTAGACTGGGATGTCATTCTTTCCTACCAAAAATTTACCTGTCTTAGGCCACAATACATCTATAACTTCAAGCATTGAGTATTTATAGACAAATAAGCACTTGCCTGCAAACTGCCTCCATGTGGATCATCACATGTAGGGTAACCAATGAGCTCATACAGTTGTTCTGCTTCAGCGGGGTGTAAATCTAGGATGGTCATTCAAGATAGGCCATCTGTGTTTTAGTATTGACCTCCAGGGCAGTGAATCACAATAAAGCTGTATCCTTGCAGACATAGGGACCCATGCACAAGTTGCCCTTCTGGTTCTTTTAGCTGTTGAAGCCAAAAAAGAGAGGAGTGATCTGTGACTACTGTGAAGTGCATGCCATATATTTAGTAGTGGAATATCTTGACTGCATGCATCACAGCTAATCAAAACTTCTCTGTCACATTATAGTTATTCTCATTCTTATTGAGGATGCAGGAAAAATAGGCAATAGGATGATCCACACCTTTGCTGTCCAGTTGTTCCAGGGTGGCTCCCATTGCAATATTGCTGATGTTGGTATACAGGATGAGCTCCTTATCATAATTGGATATAACAATATGGGTGCTTTTTTAACTTCTGCTTTAGTGCATCAAAGGATTGCTGCTGACTATCTGTCCATTCAAAAGGTACACCTCTCAGTAACTGTACTAAAGGTTCACTGAGCTTGGTAAGGTTGTAGATAAACTGTCTATAGTACCCCATCATCCCCAAGAGGACCTAAACTTCTTGGAGATAAGTAAGAGGCAGCATGTTGTTGATGGTGTCTACCTTATTTGTCATTGGGAAGATCTCTGTCTGCGTAACTTTTTAGCCCAGAAACTCCAAGTGACCCTTGAAAAATAAACATTTAGACGTCTTAAGTTTGAGACCAGCTTCTCAGATCTTGAGGAATACTGCTTTCAAATGATTCAGATTTCAGTGAATGTAGCGCTAAAGACCGTGATATTGTTTGAATGCATCAAAACACATGACAGCTTTAAGTTGCAGAGGATTGAGTCCATAGCTTGCTGAAAAGTAGCAGGGGCATTGCATAATCCCTGAGGCATGTGGATGGGCTCAAAAATCCCCTCAGATGTGATGAGAGCAGCCTTCTCTCTGTCTTTAGGAGATATATCCACTTGACAGTATCCTGAAGCAATATTCATAGCTGAGAAAAACTAAGAGCCTCATAGTTGCTGTAGAGCGTCATCAATACATGGCAGAGGGCAAGAATCCTTCTTGGTCAGGGAATTGAGATTTTGGTAATCCATTACAAAACAAAGCCTCTATCTTATCCTTTAGGATCAGTAGTGGAGAAGCCCAGGACTCTGAGAGGGGGCTAGCAAACTGGCATCCAAAAGTTCTTTCAACTCTTTAGAGACCTGGACGTCTTCAACCCTGCTGCAAAAATATTGATTCACTCTGAAAGGTGGAGCGTCTCCTGTATCAATCTGATGTATGACCCCTTTGATCAATTCATAATTGTTAGGGACTTGAGAAAAGATGTCTTCAGAGTTATATAGCAGCTTTAGCAACTCATATTGCTGAACCAGGGTCATCTGTGGGAAATTCTGGGATGAAAAGAGGGACAAGACCCGAGGTTCAGCTTCTGGCAACACAAGATCACTGAACGTCCTAAAAGGGTGGAGCAAATGAACAGCTGGTGCGCTCAAAAGTTAAACATATTCAATTATCTGTCCCTCAGTAACTTGAATTGGAGTTGTAGTCAAGTTAGCTAACCACAGAGATAGCTTCTTTGTGAGTTAAATCTAGGATCCCAGGGCATAGATAGGGTTCATTTTATCCCAGAGACTCAGGAGTGGACAGTTCCATACCCGTCTTGAAAGGTAGTTTATAAGAGACCTGTAGGTCCACTACCACTTGTGGCCCTGGAGGAATGAAGAAAGCATGAGGAGCTAGTAGGGAGACTCCTACCTCTTTAGGGAAAGACAACATTGGGGACTTGAGATTAGAGGAGTGCATTCTAAACTTCAAGGAGAAAATGAATGTAGGATATTCCAGTATGCAAGTCTTTAACTGCTTTCCTGAAAAGCAAACAGGCTCTTCAAATATAAGGGGCATGTTGTTACTCAAGAAGGATAGGAAACCTTATTTGAGATTAATAGTACTGTTATATTCTCAGAGGAACTGAGTACTAATCAGCAGATCATAGCTCTCATTTTTTAGAACCACTGCTGGAGAGAATAGAAGCAGCTTTCCAAAATGTAGGAGAAGGGCAGAGTAAGCTCTAATAGCACAAGTAGTCAACAAGCCAGCAGTACCATAAGACTGTTTATAATTGAGGTCTGGAGCAAGCTTGAGTTTTTTTCATGAGTTTAGAGGTGACCAAATTAGCAGGAGATCATGTTTCTAGTATGTTCTTAATCTTAATGTCAAAACCACAGGCTTGAACCGCCATTAAGGTTCCAACCAAGCGGGTTTGTGACCTGCAATCCGATTACCTGGCCACCCAAAGCCAGACTAGGAAGTCAACTCAAATTACCAAAACAAACAACATGAACAGATGATGATCCTTTATGGTGGATACCTTGTTTTGGCGCTTGACTCATTACCAGGATCAAGCCATCCCCCTCTTCCATCCAACCGTGTGATCACCTATCATGTTCCTGTTAGCCTTGATTCACATGAACTATATAATCACTAGCTCACAATAAAGATTATAATCTATCTTCTAAATATTTTTCCCCTTGTAACTCTGCTAAAACAGCACAGTTAAAACATTGGTAGCACAGGTAGGTTCTCCATCCTACCTTATCTTGAAAAATTCTGCCTGTTGCCCGCACACACTGCGGCCAACAAATCCTTGACAGAATTATGTCTGGCCTCCCGCCCAACTGGACTCTGTACACGCCTGGTACCAAGATACCCAATGGGTTTGTCCTATACCAAAACACGGTAATCCTGCTACCCGCCTTCAACGCCATGTCTGCGCAAGGTTTTGTTTAGGCTCCCTCATTGATGCCACAACCAGCTGACAAAACCACCATGTCCGCCTATGTAGCACAAAGACTACAAAGCGCCGCCTTGGAACCTTTTGCCAGGGCTAACAACAACAACACTGCCACATAGATCCAGTCCACCCAGAGCAAGCTAGTTCAGATGGAATGCCCACAGCAATTTTGGATTGCAGAAATTTCCATTTGCCTGACCCATGACACTGGCACCTGGTGCAACAAGTGGCATGAAGAGTACACCAACAAGAACTGGGATACCTTTAAGCAAGACTTCCTGGCAAGATTCATGCTTAAGGATACAGCGCTCATGATCATACGCCAAGTAAAGAACCTGACCCAGACAGGCACTGTAATTAACTCACTGGCGCCTACAAGGAGCTCTGCCTTTGTGCACCATCTGACATGACCTTTGACACCCCAGCCACACACCTCATGTACTACAACGCTCTCAAGTTGCATGTGATGAGACATGTAAACCTGGATCAAGTGACCAACCTGCAAAGCCTGTAATATGAAGCGGAAAAAGATGAACAGACATCTAATGCTCTGCACAAGGCACAAACTGGGAAACAAGAAAGACCCAAGGATTCCCATCCAAGCAGGCTCTCTGCTTGACCACCTCCTGGAGGCAATGGGAACAACACCAACCACAAGCCTGCGGGTTCAAATGGGCATGGAAATGGAAACAATGGCCAGTCAAACTGTACCTGTTTCTGTGTCACTGCCACACAAGGCAACCAAGATGAGGGAAAAGCCCAGGGAGAGCACTAAGCAAACCAAGCTCTCCCCACGCAACTCCTGACTTGACCAAAAATGAATACCAACCCAAGGACGTAGACCAATGCCCAATGATCCAAGTGCCCTCAGAGGACCCAGTACTGTACACCATTGCCAGACATCCCAATAAATTGATGTCCTACCCTTTCCATTTTTGCAGTTACACAGGCTCAGCACTCCTTAACTTGGGCGCAGACTGAACCCTAGTCAACAGTAGTTTTGTGGATAAGTTCAAGCTGGCCACTAATCCTTTGTGGATTAAAAATGTGGTCCTGGCTGATGAACACCACATTGCCATGACAAAGGAACTTCCCCCTTCTCTGTCATGCTTGAGAACCTTCACTCCACCATCCAAGGTCCTGTCATCAACTTTCCTAAGTTTGACATTGTACTGGGACTAGACTGGTTATGGAATAACAACCCTCATGTAGAATGGGCGACCTCCGTGTTGACCATCAAGTGTGAAGGCGTCAACCACCAAATCTACCCTGACTCTAAGGATCAACTGCTACGCAACCACGTCTTTGTACGTATCACAGAGACCCAGGACAAAAAGAAAGACCTGAAATCAATTAACTTGGACTCCTGCTAGTACAAGATCATACACTTCAAAGACCACTAGGATACCTCCACGCCTCAGGACCGCAACATTGTGGCTCGCCATCCATAAATCTTTAAGGAAGCGTTACCTGGGCTGCCCCCTGAGAAGCACATCCAACACTCTATCCAACTCAAGGGGGATGTACCCAAGGCACGTCCCATCTATCAACTGACCCCAAACAAGGACAACACCCTGCGCGCCTATCTCAAGGAAGCACTGGAAAAAGGACTTATCTGTCCCTCACAGTCTCCCTTTGGGGCCGCCATATTCTTTGTGGCTAAAAAGGACGGTATCTTATGCCTGGTCACAGACTACTGCGCCCTAAACAAAGTCATCATTAAGAATTGTTACCCACTGCCACTGATTGACAACCTTTTTGACGCCTTAGGAGGAGCCACCGTCTTCTCCAAGATTGATCTAACTGCAGGCTACAATCAGATTTGTATCAAGGAGGAAGACATCCCCAAGACAGCCTTCCACACTAAGTACAGTTCCTACAAATGTGTGGCACTCAACTTTGGCATGACCAATGCCCCGTCCACCTTTGTAACCTTCATGAAAAAAGCATTCACGCCTCACATAGCAAAGCATGCCCTAGTGTACCTAGACAACATATTTGTCTATAGCTCCTTGGTGGAACAACACCACAAAGACCTGGAGGCAGTCTTTGCAACCTTGGTACAACACAAACTGTTGGCCAAACCCTCCAAGTGCCAGTTTTTCCGTGAGCAACTACCCTTCTTGGGACACATAGCCTCAAAAACAGCATCAAACCCAACAGTCAAAAGATACAGGCCATCTACAAGATGCCACCACTCAAGGATAAGTTGGAACTCCGCACCTTCTTGGGAATGGTGGCCTATGTACAACGCTTCATACCCAACTGTAGCATTTTGACTGCCTCCTTATCCACCATAACAGGCGCCAAGTCTAAGTTTGTGTGGACCCCCAACGTGACCTCTGCTTTAGACGCCTTAAAGAAAAGCTCAGGTCAGCTCCCATGCTACAATACCCCAAACATAACGGGTAATACCAAATGAAAACTGATGCCTCAGATGCATCCATTGGGGGAGTACTAAAAATCAAGAATAGTGACAGTGACTTCCTGCCTGTAGCCTACAAATTTCAAAAATTGACGGACAGCAAGTGTCAATACCCTATCCACGACAAGAAACTGCTGGCTATTGTGCACTGCCTAGTCAAATGGCGTTGCTATTGTGAACGCCAGGAAGAAATCACAGCACTAACCAATCAGAAGTCATTCATCTATTTCAAGACTCAAGTGAATCTATTGCGCCGCCAAGCACAATGGATGGAACTATTGGAGAGATTTAACATGCTCATCCAGTACAAGCCTGGGGACAAGCTTGCCATGGCAGACGCCCTGTCCCGCCTGTATGTCTGTGCTTCAAAAGGAGAGAATGGGCTCAACCCAGACTGGCCTCTCTTAGTGCTACAAATCAAAGACAAAGGGTTCCCCCCAGGCACAACCAAAATAACCAAAGAAAAAGTCATCAAGAATGAACACCTCTTTGTTGACGTATATGGGACTCTTCACAGAAAGATGACTGCCGGCACAACCATTCCCTACATCCCCACACATCAGCAAGTTGACACTATCCTTTACTGTCACAGAGACCTTGGACATACCAAGAGCCAAAATATATATGAGTTTCTAAAACATAAAGCCTGGTGGCCAACCTTATACCGCAATGTCCAGGAAGTTCTAGACCAATGTGAGGTGTGTGAAAAGTTTGTCAGAAGCAAAACCCCGTCAAAGTCAGTACTCCCCATTTGCACACAACTACCTTTCAAAGTATGGGCTCTTGACATTGTTGGTCCCATGCCAGGAAAGCACAATGACAAGAAATATATCATCACCACCATTGACTTTGCAACAAGATGGCCAGTAGCCCAAGCAGTGAAGGCACACACTGGCAATGATGTTCAACAATTTATTGGCAAAGAGATAATCAGCAAGTTCAGAAAGCCAGTTCTCCTGATAACCAATGGAGGTAAGGAATTGATCTTCAAAGACACCAATGTATACCTCACCAAGAATGGGGTCAAACACACCGTAACAACACCATACCACCCACAGGCCAACAGACGCATGGAGCGGCTTAATGGTAGCCTTGTGCAAGCCCTAGCTAAACTCACCGCCGGGAGACATGAAGACTGGTACAAGCAGCTACCAACTGCATTACTTGTGTGCCAAACCCAAGTTAACAGATCTACCAGAAAAAGCCTGTTTGAACTGGTATATGGCATACAGCCAAATATCATTCAAGCATTGACAGGACCTAAACTGGAAATCCCAAGTGAAGTCCCCCAAACTCAGAACCTCAAGTAATAGAGGCTAACAGCAAACAAACAGCCAGAGAGAAAGAACATCTGCAAAAGACATTTGTCCCCATCCACAATTGACATGAATTTGGGGACAAAGTATGGGTCATGAATGTTGATAAGAGCAAGTTACAACCTGAAAAAGTGGGGCCAGCAATCATTCTGAAGGTAAACAACAATAACACTTACCTTGTGAAAGGACTTGGAAAACGTAAACAAGACAAGAACCTACGCCATGACTGCCTACAACCCTGCAAAGCAAGACAGAAACAACAAGAAACCGCCCTGCCCACCACAGAACAGCAACTAGTTCAATACAGCGCTTGGGCCCCTGACAACCTCCCTGACAACCTTCCCCAAGAGGAGGCCAACCTTCAGTTGAGGGGGGTGTTGAAACCACAGGCTTGATCCGCCAGTAAGGTTCCAACCAAGCAGGTTTGTGACCCGCAATCCAATTATCTGGCCACCCAAAGCCAGACTAGGAAGTTGACTTGAATTACCAAAACAAACAACATGAACAGATGATGATCCTTTATGATGGATACCTTGTTTTGGCACTTGACTCATTACCAGGATCAAGCCACCCCCCTCTTTCATCCAACCGTGTGATCACCTATCATGTTCCTGTTAGCCTTGATTCACATGAACTATATAATTACTATCTCACAATAAAGATTATAATCTATCTTCTAAATATTTTTCCCCTTGTAACTCTGCTAAAACAGCACAGTTACAACATTAACTTTCTGGAAAACTACTTCTACTTGTGTGGTATCCCTTCTGAAGGGAGGAAGAATAGCTAAAACTTCTTTGGAAGAGGCAAGTTCTTTCTCCTACTTCTCCAAAGTCAACAAAGAACTAGATCTCCTTATACATAACTTGTAGGGGCATGTATACCTGTACATTTTGTAATATTGCTTTGGCCAGTTCATCAGCTTCAGCAGAGAACTCAACCCACACAGGAGCTTGGCTGAATTGATCAAGGTAGTAAAAAACAACCATTTATCAAGCATTGGAAGATCCAGGTACAGTCTGGGTTGTAGTAGTCTTCCCAGAGCGTAGTTTTTAGGGTACAGAGATAGTCTCAGGTGTGACTGTACGACAGTCACTGTTGAGTATTTAGCCAAATAAATACTTCAAAATATAAAGTTGCTCTGTTTTGCTGTTTATTTTATGTAGATAGGTTTGACTAGAATTCTTTGGATAAAGATTCCTGGAAACTTAGTATCTATATTTAATAAAAGAGCAGAGGGTAGTTTTTTTAGTTAGGCTGCAATAACTGGAAAAATTAAGGCAAGTTGGTCAAATCAATCTTGGAGACTAGGTGTCTCAAAAACAGGTTAATTGACCTGGAAGGTTAATTAATAAATACACTGAAATATAATTAATAAGGATTTAATTATTTTATTTAAATGCCTTGACTTTATCAAGAGGTTTGGTTAGGGTTAACCATAAGTAAACCCCTAAATGTGGGTTAAAAGCACTGTGGTGGTGTCTCATTTGAGTTTTGAAGCATTTTAACGAGTTTTTAAATGCAAGAAACCCATTAAATGCAACAATAACTAAATAAAGGCAAGGATGTCTAGGGATTTTAAGTTTTATCAGCTGGTTCCCAGTTGGAACATTGATAGATGAGTTTTGGTATGTGTAATCTGCAGGGTTTTGGCGCCGGGAGCTGAGGAAGCTTCATGCCAAATTAATATGTTGAGATGAATGGCATCAGGTGACTCCTTCTCATTGTAGGTTAATTCTCATAGGCTGAGAATTACAGGATATCTTTTAGGTAAAAATCTAGGTTTGGATGAATCAAAGGTCATAGACCACGTGATATAAATCATAGGTTGATTCAAGAACCAGAGTGAGTTTTAGCCAAATATGCCCCAAATGGTATATAAGCAAAAACAGCTAAATTTTAATAAATATATATTGTCAATTTTGACGCTTTCCCCTCAACTACTTTTTAATTATCATGTCTTCTTTACTATCATTTAAAAGGGCAAAATTTGTAGTACTTTGTGTAGAAACTGCTGCTGCTAGAAAAGAAGTTCCCATCAGTTTGCTCAAGGAGGCTTGGGCAAGTTTGGAGGTCTCTAAGATAGCGCCTGAAGAAACTTTGGTAGAAGTGAAAGCAGCCTTTGAAGAGCTGTATACCAATTACTTTGCCAAATAAGGGACTCTCACACAGGGAAATAGAATCATGCATGGGATTCTTGGAACTTGCTGGTAGGGTTTGATGAAATTTTACAACAAGTGAAAGACAGGGCCGATTGTGAAATTGAGGCGTTGAGAAGTAGGGAGAAAAAGAGTGTCAAGATTATGGCTTGTTGGCGGGATGAAAATTAAGTGTTGTCTCATAAAATTTCCTCCCCAAAGACAAAGCTCCTTGAAGCTTTGTCACAGAAAGGTAACAGCAATAAGAGTCAAGGGCAAGATAATGGTAAGTTTGACTGGTTAGACCTGGATTTTTCACATCAGGAAAGACTAAAAATGTATAACATGTTCACCAAGTTTATTGTTTTCAGAATTTTCAGATTCAGAGTCACTAGGCAGACTATGGAAGAGATTCATGATGAAGGGAGCAGTGGGAGATAACACAGCATTAGATGTAGTAGGAGGTGAGGAGATGATAGCAATAAAAGAGACTGAGAAGGGTGGTCTGCAGAGAGTGTCTACGCCTCTAAGTTGACTGTGCTTTTCACAACTGACTTCTAGGATCTGTGCCCTTTACCTTTGGGTTGGCCAGACTCAAGAGTGATGGACCATAATCCTGCAGTTATGGCAACCTTGGCCTTTTGATTGACCATTGTTTTAAAGGGTCATAATGCAGGGATGGCAATTATCTCAATCAGAAGAGTTAGAGAAAGCTTCTATAACTATAGGGCTGGTATGTTTCAGATGCATATCTTGCAGGAGTTCTTGATTCTCTTCATTGAAGACAGCATTGACTTATGATCCTTAAAGTGCAAACATAAGAGCTGATTGACTTTAAGGACATTGGCACAGGCAATGTATGCTTCTTTTACAGTGAGTTTGCAACTAGTGGTAAGTTGTTGGCCTTCTATGTAGAAGCAATTGGCAAATTCAGAAAAAGTTTCCTTGGTCTTGAAGGAACTTTGCACAAAGGCATCCTTCTTGACTTCTAAGCTCAAGTCTCCTCCAAACTCTTTGATCAACATCTCCTTCATTTGGGCCCAAGTAGTGATGTTAATTAGTCCAGGAACCACCACTTTTTGGCACGTAGATTGGAGAGATATCAGGATATGTTCCTTTTTTTAGATTTTCAGGTGCCTGATAAATGGTTGTCTTGTAGTTAGTGAGAAAGGCAGCAATAGTGGAATTTTTGGTATAAAACACCTGTTTGAATGGCAGCTTATAAATAGGATCAACACTGGTGTTGGAAAAACCACTAGAGCTATCTTGAAAGTTAGAGTTGAGGACATGGATCTCAGGAGTGAACTTGGCTTTGCTTTAAGTGGGAGGTTGAAAAGCCCATAACTGACACATACTCTCTTCCAAGGCAGTGAGAGTGGTTGCTTGCAGAACCCCATAGTCTCCAAGGCAATGTACACTTGGAGGACATTGTCTATCTGAATTTCCTGAACTGCTGCAGTAGCGCAAACATCAGCAATTTGTGTAGACAACTCCTGTATCTTGACAATGAGAGGGGAGAAACTTTCATTCATATTCTTTATAATTTTGCTCATCTCTTGTAGGTCAGAGCCAGGGCCTTGTAGTTACAGGAGGTCACATCAATGTCTTGTTTTAAATGTGCAAGAAGAGTAGCACATTTAATCTGATGTTTTTCTTCCTTCCCAGGACAACAGCCTTCCTCTTCAGTAAGAGGGGGAGGAATAACAGAGGTAGCTGCAGCCGCTTGAAAGGCTTTGACTTCTGCTTTGAGTCCAGCCATTTTTCTGCTCAATTGCGTCACTTGTGGATCAGGAGTAGAAGGAGGAGGAGCAGAAGCAGCAGCAGAAGTCTGAGTCAGGTTGTTGCCTTGAGTTCAAAAATAGCTTTCCAGATCTCCTTCAGTTCAGAGTTAGGATTTTATCAGATGCAATATGTGACTTACAGTTCTCAGACTTGAAGCTCTCCTCAATGTAGTCTCAGAGATTTTGGAATTTGGCTATCAATTCTGTGTGTGTAGTCTATAAAAATTCTTTTGCTGAAGAGGAAAAAGAAGTGACATAAGCTTCTTATAGTTCCATCTGGTCATTTAAGTGACCATGGAAATAGTTGAGATGTTGGATAATATTATCTAGGCCAGTTCCCTATAAATTAAGGTTGGTTTTAATGGACTCTCACTAAGCAGCTTGGCCAACTTTTTAAGCTTGGAGTCAATCTAAAATGTAAGTAGGGAGAGAGGTAAGGAGAACATCTACAGTTAATTGTAGATGCTGTTGGAAAAAAGAGAGTCATGATGATTAGTCAACAACAACAAGAGAAAATTTTGGGGTCATTTTTGGAAGGCCACAAACTGCTTGTAGTTGTTGCAGAAGACAGTCATCATGGCGTTCAACTGGAAGAAGTGCAAACCCAAGAGTAACTGGTGGTGGAAAAGCGCAGATTAAACAAAGTTCTGAAGGAAGTGACATGTAGCTGCCAAGAAAGAGGTCTGAAAATCAGCTAGTCCTTCTTTTACCATCATTAAGCTATAGTAAGGGCTTCCAAACACGGGGTTGACCTTGAGCCCATGATATCAGTAGCACAATCACCTTGCATCAGAGCAAGCACAGTTTCTTTCACTTGATAAAAGGTAGGTGTGTCCATGGTGATAGGCAAGATGTGTGGCTGGGGCAAGATAACCACAGCAGACAAGATGGCAGAAGGATCTGAGATTTTCTCCTCCAGAGGAGGACTAGAGATAGTAGGTAAGGTACCTCCAGCAGAAGGAGGTCAGGCAGGGCCAATGTAGGCAGTGTCAAAAGGTATGAAGGCAGGGCTTGTAGCCCCTGTAGCAAGCACCATTTTTTGAGTTGTGCTTTATTATTTGACATAATAAAGAATTTGGGGAAAATTATTAAATACAGAAAGCCTGTGGTTCTGGGTTTAAGCCCGTTTGATCAGGGTATGATTAATAGATATCATCCAAGAAAATGGAAGATGAGCGCTGAAGATTGAGTGTCAAAATTAATGAGCAAAAATGAACTTGTTTTGTTGGAAGAAAGTGCATTCAAATTTATACCCAAGGTTTGATTATAATAGTCTAAGTGGAGGAACCCCAAGTGATGAGAAGCCAGAAGGGATCAGGAAGGCTCAGTTATTTCTGCCAACCCATATTTGAGTTAAGAGAACTCAGAAAGTCAAAAGCAAAAGCTAAGGCTTTTTAATGAGTCCTCCTGGAAACCACCATTCACTAGGCCAATTTTAACTCCCAGTAAATTTGAATTCATAACAACTTATATCAAAACAGCAGGGGTAACCCCTATCAAAGTTCCACACAAGAGACCTGTGCCCCTCAAACCAATAACCCACTACTAAAAGCCAACCCCAGAAGCTTGCTCAGATTCCCAAAAATGTAACAGGAACCATTGCCAATCTCAACCCAAATGTAACTCAATCCAGCCCTTGACGCATTACCAGGATCAAGCTACTCCCTACATAATCTAATCAATTGACCCTACCAACCTTGTTCCTTCTAAGCCATTCATCATAAATAAATAAGCTATATATCCCTATAAAGATAATTATTTAGCTTCCAAACATGTACCCCATGTAAATCTGCTAATACAGCACACTTACAGCAGCAAGTGTACCAATGGAGAGAGGAACCAAGTTTTCTCCATTTAGAGAGGTTAAACCCTTAATAGGCAGCATAGAGAACAAGATCAGCTTGTAGGGTGTTAAAGTTTGAATGTAATATCAGCCAAATAGTTAGGTCTGACTATGTCCATTAAAAGAGGGCTTTGTGACTACTTTAGACAGAAGAACTATAGATCAGAGCAGGGGTACCACAGAATCAATCCACTCCAAGTCTTTGGATAAATCCCTTGTCTCTGAAAATAATACAACCCCATCTTCTAATACTGAGCCAGACAAAGAAAAGCTTCCCTCAACCTGGAACTAAAGATAAGATTGTTTCTTTTGAAACTAGCTCAGCAAATTCAGCTCCACATCCAGGCAATACAGTGACACTCAATTCCTCAACACTGTCAACCCCTCCAATCTAAGCTACAGATAATAGTGTGGATGAACCAAGGTATTGTTTAATATCACATAAACCACCCAAGGGTATAAATACCTAACATCCTTATTATAAATAAACTTATCATCATCTTACTCCAATTAAATTATCTTGAGGGTGATCTGTTTGGCTTGTGCGTGAATCAGCCTTGATTTAAAAGTTATTCACCAACACTGTATCCAAGATCAGTAGGTTCTGTGTTTAGGTTGCAACCATTGTTTCAACGCTGGCAAACAATAGCAGCCATCCTCTCCAGACCTGGCAACATTTCAGTTCTTTTGAAGAGTTGGCTGGTTATTTTTTGAAGCCATCTCCTTCCTGTAATATCACCCCAGAATCCAAAATCCTGGACCAGTTGATATTCCTGTGCAATTTCAACATTATCCAATGTAACTTTGGCAGCTTCCTGTATGGTTTTTTTATTTTGTTCTAGCTCTATTTTCAGCCTGCAGGTTTCCCCAACCACAGCATGTGCTGGTGCTCTTAATACTCTATTGTTGTTCTCCTTTTATTTAGCTATAGAATAAAGTCTAAGCTAATCTATATCCAGTTTCAGTTCAGATATTGGTGGTTAAAAGCTATCTGTACATGGTTACTGAAATAGAATTCATAACTATTAACTGTCTGCTTATAGGTTT